>PISX010014498.1:0-52830 GCA_004024625.1 Mellivora capensis
CACCCATAATCAATAGACCACTCATTACTAAACTACTCGAGGCTCTCAGTCTCCCCACTGAAGTCGCGGTCGTTCATTGTAAGGGCCACCAAACCTCCAAGGATATGGTCTCCCAAGGAAACAACAAGGCTGACTCAGTGGCTAGACAGATAGCCCTAAATAACCCAATATCCCCTATCCTTTTCCTTAACACTCCTCACCAACCATCGTACTCAGAAAAAGAGACCCAAGCCCTTCACGCCCAGGGGGAAAAGCAGGAGATAAAGGATGGGTTTACATTCCGAGTAAATTCGCCCTTCCGGAAGAATTGGCCCACTCCCTGATCTCTGATATCCACCAATCTCTCCATATCGGCCCAAAAGCCAGTTCCTTCAGCCCTTGTTCTACCATCCCTCTTTACTCAAGGTAATTGAGGCTGTCCATAGGGCATGTAAAACCTGCTCGGCCGTAAATGCACAAGGAGGAATCCACAGGCCGGGGCCTAACCATCAGCTCTGAGGCCATCAGCCCGGGGAAGACTGACAGCTGGACTTCACTCACATGCCCCGCCATAAAACCTTTCATTATCTACTGACTTTGGTTGATACTTTTACAGGATGGATTGAGGCATACCCCACAGCCAGAGAGACTGCAGACGTGGTGGCCACGATCCTCATTGAGCACATCATCCCGAGGTTTGGGTTACCCCAAACCCTACAGTTGGACAGTGGGCTGGCATTTATCTCCAGCGTGATCCAACAGGTGGCCAAAAGCCTCAACATTACCTGGAAGCTGCACATTCCCTACCACCCTCAGTCTTCAGGTAAGGTGGAAAGGGCCAATGGGCTACTTAAGACTCAACTCACTAAACTTACCCTGGAGACTCACCTTTCGTGGCCCACACTGTTACCTCTAGCTCTCACCAGACTCCGGGCGTCCCCCCGAGGACCATCCGGTTTGAGTCCCTTTGAGTTACTGTATGGTCGGCCCTTCCTTATCGATCACAACCTCCCGGCCATTCCTCCACCTCTTTTATCCTATCTGCCTTACCTTACCCTCCTCCGGGCCCTCTTGAGGTGCTGTCACTCCAGCCCCGGACAATGCCTCCGAGGAAGCCTCCCCACGAGACTTATCCCCAGGGGACCAGGTCCTTCTCAGAAATCTGCGGCCAGGCTCCCTGCAGCCCCGATGGACCGGGCCCCACATGGTCATCCTCACCACCCCAACCGCGGCGAAATTGCTGGGACATACCACATGGGTACACATCAACAACCTTAAGCGAACACCCACAGGCGCTGGGATAACTACTGGAGTTGCGACCGGAGCGGCGGGGGTGGGAACTTCCATATAAACTCTCCCAAGCTCTCAACGATGACATGGAGCGGATCGCTGATTCTCCCACGGCCCTACAGACTCAAGTCACCAGCTTGGCAGCCGTCGCTTTATAGAATCGGCGGGCCCTTGATCTCTTAACCGCTGAAAAGGGTGGAACCTGCCTATTCCTAAACGAACAATGTTGTTACTTCATTAATCAATCAGGTATAGTCACTTCCAAGGTCAAAGAACTCCGGGACCAGATCCAGACAAGGCACCAGGGCATGTCTTTCCGGGGCTCGGACCCCCACACTTAGGTAACATGGCTCCTCCCTCTGGTGGGACCCCTATGCCTAATCCTCCTCCTTATATCTGTCGCCCCCTGCCTGTTTCGATGTTTTCAGGAACGTCTACAGGAGCTCACACGAGTATCTGCGAACCAGCTTCTACTCCAGCCCTACTCTCGCCTGCCCACTTCCAACTACCCCTATGACGTCGCCCCACCGTCAGCAGGAAGTAGCCAGAATAGAGTCGACGCCCCCGACACCATTATATAAAAAGAAAAAGGTCGGAATGTTGGGGTCAGGCGAGAGAGGCGAGAACCATTCAAAATGACGGACACCTAAGATGGCCCCGGTTCCTGCCATCACCCTCCTGCGACAACGACCACATCAGACCTGGGAAACAAACTCAAAGGGGAGACCAAAACCTTTCTCCTCCCACCAACGAACCAATGAGGAGCCCTGCAGCTGAATTCGGCCCTTATTAGGAAAACTCGACAAGGTCTCAGTACCTCCTCTTCGGACTTCCCCAGCAGAACCTCATATAAGCCCCTACCTCTTTGCCCCACGTGCGACTTCCCGACTCTCTTTCCCCCAGAGTCGCAGAACCTCGCCCGAAGGTGCTGGCAATAAAGCCGGTCCTCGAATGCTCGCTTGCCTTGGTGCCTTTATTCCATTCAATCGGTCTGCGATCAAACCTAACAGTTTTGATTTGAACCCCCCCCATTTAAAGATTTATTTATTTATTTATTTGAGAGAGAAGGGGGGTTGGGGAGGAGTAGAGAGAGAGGGAGAGAGAGTCTTAACAGACTCCATACTGAGTGCTGAGCCCAGTACAAGGCTCAATCTCACAACACTGAAATCACAATCACGACCTGAGCTGAAACCAAGAGTCAGATGCTTAACGGACTGTGCCACCCAGGTGCCCTGATTTGAATTTTCCTAATGACTACTGCTGTTGAGCATTTTTTCATGACGTAATATTCATGGATTACCTGTATATCTTCTTTGGAGGAATGTCTATTCAGACCTTTTGCCCATTTATAACTGTTTTTTTTTATTTTTTTTATTTTTATTATTTTTTAAGATTTTATTTATTTATTTGACAGAGATCACAAGTAGGCAAAGAGGCAGGCAGAGAGAGGAAGGGAAGCAGGCTCCCCACTGAACAGAGAGCCTGATGTGGGGCTCGATCCCAGGACCCTGAGATCATTACCCAAGCCTAAGGCAGAGGCTTTAACTCACTGAGCCACGCAGACACCCCTATAATTGGTTTTTAAAATTATTGAGTTGCAGGAGTTCTTTATATATTTTGAATACAAGTTTCTTATTAAATTTCTGATTTAAAGTATTTTCTTGGGCTAATTGCCTTCTAGCTTAGCTTTGATATAAAAAATGTAACAGCTGCCAACACTACCCACATTTCTGTGATTTTTTTCTCACAATACTTTTGTCACCAAATCTGTGGGCTCCTCTCCATACCAGTGAATTCTCCAACTCTCTGGACACAAGTAGGTATCCTACAATTCATTTCAGTTCTGACATGAACTACCCAAAGTTAGCACAGACCCCACAGGTTAAGGACTCAGTCCCACAAGTCTGCCCTCGCTTTAGCTTTTCACCTGTACTTCTGACCAATCAGCTAGAGATGGCAGGTTCTTTTTTTTTTTTTTAAGATTTCATTTATTTATTTGAGAGAGAGAGAGAGTAGTGTAGGGACAAAGGGAGTGGGGGCGAGAGAATCTGAAGCAGACTCTGCACTCAGTATGGAGCCCCACATAGGGCTCGATCTCAACCCTGAACTCATGACCTGAGCTGAAATCAAGAGTTGGACACTTAACCGACAGAGCCACCCAGAAGCCCCTAGATGGGAGGTTCTAACGACCCCTTCCTCAGGCTCAGTTCATTTGCTAAAGCATCTCACAGCACTCAGGGAGACATTTAACTTACTAGGTTACTGGTTTATTATAAGTGGATGTAACTCTAGAACAGTCAGCTGGAAGAGAGGCATAGGGCAAGGTGTGGGAGAAAGGGCATGAAGCTTCCAGTCCACTTTGGAGCATACCACTCCTCCTGATCTCCATGTGTTCAACAGCCCGAAAATTCTCCAAACTCCAACTTTCTGGGTTTTATGGAGGCTTCATTATTTAGGCATGACTGATGAGATCATTGGCCATAGGTGATTACCTCAGCCTCCAGGCTCTCTCCCCTTCCTGGAGGTTGGAAGTGTGACTGAAAGTTCCAACCCTCAAATCAAGTCTTGGCCTGAAGTTATGGAGGGGCCCGCCAAAAGTCATTTCATCAGACAAGAGGTGACTCCTATTACTCAGGAAATTCTAATGGATTTAGGAGCTTTGTTTCAGGAACTTGGGACAAAGACCAAATATGTATCTCTTAGAGTATCACAGACATAGATTGCATTGAAGAGGAATGAAGAAAGAAAACAGATTCCAGGTTGATTATCAATTCAATTTAATTCATTTCCCACATTAACAACAACCATCTTTGTGCAAGCTATTCTCAGAGTGGAGAAACTTCAAGAAGCTTACAGTTATGACATAAATGAGTGGAATGGTGACTGCTAAAACTGTGAAATACTAGAAGCAGAAGGGTCTCCAAGGTCTAGCAAGTGTCTGGCACAGGTGGCTCCACAAACATTTGCTTGATATAACTGGACTGAGGAGGTAAGAACAGAACTAAAAGATGTGGCAGAATATAGAAAGTGACACAAAAGTACAGACATCTCCTGCTACAGCTGTCTACATCAGTCCTTGAGTTTTAATTGGGGCAGAAGATGGAAAAAGTGAAGGCAAATGTGAAAGAAATGAAGAGAGTTGAGAAGAAAGACTGTAAGAATAGATCAAGGAGACTAGTAGTCAGGAAGAAAACTTGGAGGGGAAAGTCTGTAGGTAACTGCTCTAAAAATTTAGAATTTTTGAAAGCACTCCCCTAGAGCTAATCAGGCTGAGCTCTTTCCACATCAACCATTAAGTCTTCAGATTTGGGATTTTTACATCAGCCACACTGTTCTGTGCCACACAATGTGTGAAACAGAGTCAAGAAGAGCGAATGCTGAGAGGTATAAAGGACCGAGACAGATGAAGGGGAAAGCTGCAGAAACCATGCCACAAAGTGAGAACAGAAGTATTTAGATAATTTTTAGTTCTATTTCCTTTTCTGCTTGCATGACTGGCAGTGGACCCACTTAGGTTCCCTGGGATTTTCTTATGGTGGCCAACTTTGCATGCATAGTATTTGCTTGATATAATTTCCCCTAGGGCAGTGCTCAATGCAGCAAAGGCTTTGCCAGGAAATGGAGGATTCTTCATTCATTCATTCATTCATTCATTTATTCATTCATTCATTTGACAGATTTATACTGCTCTGCTTTAAGTGTTGGGGATATTACGATTTGTTTATTTATTTATTTACTTATTAAAAGACTTTATTTATTTGATACAGAGAAAGTCAGAGAGCACAAGCAGGGGGAGCAGCAAGGGAGAGACAGAAGCAGGCTCTCCACTGAGCAGGGAGCTCGATGCAGGGTTTGAACCCAGGACACTGAGACCAGGACCTGAGCAGAAGGCAAACACTTAATCTACTGAGCCATTCAGGTGCCTGGGGGGATATTACAACTTCAACAAAAATCCACCTTCCATGGAGGTCTGGGGAATGGCAGACATAACTAAATGAATGAATGGGTAAACATCCGATGTGTGGATACGTGCTCTGAAGATGCGAACGGGTAGAGGAGAAGGAGAGCTATTTTAGGTAGGTAGTGAGGGGAGACTCCCCTAATGTACTTCAGAGTAACCAGAGACCTGGAGGACAGGAGAGAGTGGTCCCCTGCGCTGTCTCCAGTAGAGGCCAGAGCAGCAGAGCAGAGATAACCTGGGGAGAGTGGACAATGTTCGGGGGAGGAGCCAGGCATAAGCATATAACATCTTCTCCATTAACCCAACACATTTTCTATTCCTAGCTTCCTTTCTGTTTTATTTTATGCTTTCTGCAATAGGTTTTATTGACAAGTTTTTCAACGATGTACTAGTGGGTTTGTAATTGCTCCAACATACTACATTTTGAAGAGATGACTTGCACTTTCCACGAAGTCTGGCCCTATAAATTTTGTGTCACAGATTCAGACTTTAAAAAAAAAAAATTCTTTCAGGAAAAGTGATTCAAAGATGTGTAGCTGCTACCATACGGCCTAGCGCTTTGACTTGTAGGTATATACTCAAAATAACGAAAACATGAATCCACACAAAAACTTGTACATGAATGTTCATAGCAGCATTCTTCGTAATAGTCCCAAATGTCCTAACCTAGATGTCCATCAACTGACAGAAGAATAAACAAAACCTTGTACCTACCATCTTAAAAAAATGGAAACTGCAGAACGGAACTTTATAAAACATATGTAAGTGATTAGCTATTTGCAATAAGAAATGTCAAAAACTTGTTTTCTCCCCATTGATGTCCCTTACATGATGGCAGGCTTCCAGGAGGCAGGACATGCAAACTGCCTGTTCTCTAAAAGGCTAGGAATCGAGACAATGTTGCTTCCCTGTATTTTAGTGGTTGACAGCAGTCACAGGCCCAGCCCAGATTCAAGGGTGCGCAGAAATAGACTCTACCCTTGAAAGAGCAACCGCATGTGAGTACAGGAAGGGAAGAACTGGAGATAAGCTATCATAAAGATAGAATTGGTTAGGAACTAGAAAACAGATTTAAAATGTCAGAAGCCACTAATAACTAAAGAGCAACCGACATTTTAAGTAATTGAAATTCGGGTAATATACACTTACCTGATGCCGAGTATTCCTCTCTGTTTCTTGACTTTGGGCTTAGACATATGTATTATTTACCTATTGTTGCATACCAAAGGCCGAAGCTCACCTAATCTTTAGCTCCATTTGAAACAGCTGTTGACACCTTTCTTCTTGAAATCTATACTGCCCTTCTCTCACTTTCTGTGGTTTTTCCTCCTACCTCAATGCTACTCCTTCTTTGTCTCTTTGCTCAATCATCTTCTTTTTTCCAACTTCTACATCTTGCAAAATCTCAGTACCTTGGCCTCCCGCCTCCTCTCTTCTCCTTACTTCTTAGGTGGTCTCGTCCTCGTGGGTTTAAGTTCCATGCACACACCGATGACTCCAAAAATCATGTCTCCCTAGAAGAAGAGATGAATGTATTTAAGTGCCTATGCAAAATCTTCATTATATGTTGACTAGGCATCACAAATTTAACTCCCCCAAAGTAAAACCCTTGATTCTTCTTCAACTCCACCTGGAGAATTTTCTAGCTTGTCCCTTTGTTGCTCCTCTTGGCCCCCCGCAGTTTATTCTCTGCATAACAACATGAGTGATCCCTTTCAAACATAAATCCGTTCCTGACACTCATCTGCTCTCTTTCCCTAGGTCTTCTCAACTATGAGAGTAACATCCAAATTTCTAATCTTGGTGTATAATGCCTTACAGATTCCAGTATTTCTCCAGCCACCTTTCTGCTTAATTTCACTCACTAGCCATGCTCCTCTCGTGTTGGCTTCCTTGCCACTTGGCTACAGAGCCTTTGTACTTGTCCTGTCCTTTCCTTTGCCTGGAGTACTTTTTCTTCAAAGACATGTGTGGTCGGTTCCCTCCCTTCTATTATGGTCTCTTCCCTTGAATGCCCCTGACTCTAAAAAGTGTTCCCTGGCTTTCTCATCTCAAATAGCATATTTTCCCTGCTCTATCCCATTATTCATTGTTCTTTTTCTACAGACCATTCATTGTTACAGAAAGCAAAGAATATATTTATCTCTGTTGTTCTACCTTCTTTTCTCTGGTATGTTCCACAAGGACAGAAATTTTGTCTGTTTAGTTCACTGCTGTAATCTTTAGTTCTCAGAACAGTTACTGGTACATCAGGAGATGCGCTAAATATGTATTATTTGGATAAGTGAACAGCTATTTACTGAACAACTAAGGAGAGAGAGCTGCAGTAGAAAAGAGGAGGAATAACAGAGAAATTTTGTGAGCTGGGACACTGCCAGAGACCAGCAAGCCTAGAGCAAGGTAGGGTGTTACAGGCAATGCAGCGATTAGTCAAAATTCCTCGCATTTACTAGGCTGTCTAAAGCCAGGAATGACTTACATACTTCCCACATGTTAGTTTGTGGAATCCTCCCTAAAACTCTGATTTGAGAAATACTACCATCTCCTTCTCCACGCAAGGAAACTGAGCGTAGGGAGGTTAAGAAACTAGCCCAAGGTCACAGCTCATAAATGGAGAGTCAGAACTGAAACAAGCTGGCTATCTTCAGAGTCTTGTTCTCCACTATTATAATACATAGCCTCTCAGACAGGCCTAGTATGAGGCCACTGAATTCGTACTTTAATTACTTCACAATTTTGCTTAGAGCCAATCCTGCCTACAGTCTTGGTGTCTTTCCTACAGGTGTTATAAAGAAACATGTAAGTTTTGCACAATCTTTCTACCATTTGGCATATCCTTGATAGATCTCTGGCTTTGTTGCCTGTTCTTAGGAGTTACGATTGCACATGATATGAAGAGATGCACTTAACACTTGGCTGGGATGCTAGAAGTTTGGCTTATAGTTACTCCCAGTCTGTAGTTGTCAGCTCTGTGGTTTTGGGCAAAATCTATCGCCTCTTAGAGTTTGCACTGAATTCTCTGAAAAATGAAGGGGAGAGGAAGAGGAGAAAATAAATCCAAAGATACCTCCCAGCTCCAAAATTCTTTGACACATTGACTGCTGGTCGGGCAAAAAGACTTCTGGTCCTTCTCTCCCCCAAGCTCCCTGTTTAGTCAATGAGTTAAGAAGGAAGAGGTGAAAGGTCCTGGCTGGCAGCACTCTTCTACTATGATCCTTATCTATAGTAAACCTGTGGGCTGCTCTGCGGGCTCTTGGGCCCAGTTAGGAAATCAAGCCTTCTTTTTTTTTTTTTTTTTTTTTTAATTTTTTTTTTAATTTATTTGTCAGAGAGAGCATAGGAGAGTGAGCACAGGCAGACAGAGTGGCAGGCAGAGGCAGAGGGAGAAGCAGGCTCCTGCCGAGCAAGGAGCCCGATGTGGGACTCGATCCCAGGACGCTAGGATCATGACCTGAGCCGAAGGCAGCCGCTTAACCAACTGAGCCACCCAGGTGTCCCGGAAATCAAGCCTTCTTTTGGAATAAAACTTTCTACATCAGTCACTGAGAAACAGACGGAAAGCAAATTCAGCGAAAAATCCAGCAGAGCGAGCCAACATTGCAAAATGGGTGGTTTCTGTTGTATGCTTTCCTTCCCAATGAGAGCTCTTGCCGGCTGGCTAGTCTTAAGTAAATTCACCCCTCAGGTTCAATTTATATTCTACTTTAACTGCTCATTTTCTCCCCCTTCAGTGCCACAGAATGCTGTGTTCTCCACTTGTACTTTCTCTAAACGTGGAAGGCCCCCAGCAGGTGATACTGTATAATCTCTCCCTGGTGAAACAGAAAATGCTCTTCACCCTCCCCTGCCTTTTCTTTCCATTTACTTTATCTGTAATCTCTGTTCTTTCCTGATGCATGAAGTTTAGTCAGAAATTTATTAGTCAGAAATTTATGCTCATAGGTACAGTGTATTTCACTTGTGGAACACACTAAAACAGAAGACTAATTTTTGTTAAGCAATTGGTAAAGCCAATTTTTGTTAAAATAATTTAAGTTTTCAAAACAGAGGTGAGTAGGAACATATTTAACACATCGATGAACTATGTACAGACAGCGTGGGAAGGGGATATGCTTTGAAGAAAGAGGGTCCTGGGTCCAAATCCCTGCTATTCCCCTCAATATTGTGTGGCTGAGGGCAAGTCATTAACCTCTCTGTGCCTCAAAATTTACTCCATTTGTAAAATAGGGATAATGTTACCTACATCAAAGGGCTGCTTTGTGAACTTATTTGAGTTTTCTGTAAACACTGGCAGCTAACAGATGTTATGGCAGGGAAACAAAGATGTTTAGGGGCCAGTGGGAAGAACATATAAGGCATCAATGAGTTGTGCTTTCACTTTCTTTTTCTTAAGAGATAAATCACATAGCTGTTAATGATTTTTGGAGCCATGTTGCAAGGATTCAAGTTCCAGCACTGTCATTTTTTTTTTTTAAGATTTTATCTATTTATTTATTTATTTATTTTTTTTTAAGATTTTTTATTTATTTATTTGAGAGAGAGGCAGTGAGAGAGCATGAGCGAGGAGAAGGTCAGAGGGAGAAGCAGACTCCCCGTGGAGCTGGGAGCCCGATGCGGGACTCGATCCCAGGTCTCCGGGATCATGACCTGAGCCGAAGGCAGTCGTCCAACCAACTGAGCCACCCAGGCGTCCCTTATCTATTTATTTGACAGAGAGAGATCACAAGTAGGCAGAAGCAGGTGGAGAGAGAAAGGAGGAAGCAGGCTCCCTCCCAGGACCCTGGGATCATGACCTGAGCCGAAGGCAGAGGCTTTAACCCACTGAGCCACCCAGGTGCCCCCCAGCACTGTCATTTG
The DNA here is from genome assembly GCA_004024625.1 of Mellivora capensis. Taxonomy (NCBI): domain Eukaryota; kingdom Metazoa; phylum Chordata; class Mammalia; order Carnivora; family Mustelidae; genus Mellivora; species Mellivora capensis. The sequence goes on from PISX010014498.1 coordinate 10,088, forward strand.
TAAGCTGTATGATCTCAGGTAAGTTACTTAACCTGTCTGTGCTTCATCTGTAAAATGGGGATGATGGTAGTAACCCTACCTCATAGGCTTATTAAGATTAAGTGAATTACTACATGTAAAGCATTTAAAACAGTTCCTGGACAGAATAAACATTTGGATCGGTGAGTGCAATGGTTCATTTTATATGCCAGTGGGACTAGGCGAAGGTACCCAGATATTTGGTCCAACATCATGTCTCCATGTCTCTGTTGAAGGTATTTTTAGATGAGATTAATGCTTAAATTAGTAGACTTTGAGTAAAGCAGATTCCTCTCCATAATGTGGGGGGCCTCATGCAGTCAGTGAAAGGTTTTAAGGAAGAAACACTGACATCCGCTAAGGAAGAAGGAATTCTGCCTCCATCCAGACTGCCTTGGGTCTTGTGCTGCAATCTTACTTCCTCCCTGCGTCTCCAGCCTGCCTCTGCACCGCAGGATGTTGGTGCTTACTCTTTCTTCTGCCCTGACTACTTCTCCTTCACATACATCCATGGTCTGCTCCCTCCCTTAGGATTTGCATCTGCCAGCCCTCACATCATGTGATGAGATTTCTTAAATCTCAGTCTCTCTCCCTTCACCTACACGCACACACCCCTGTTATGGGTTCTGTTTCTCTGGAGAACCCTGCTACAGCAAGCGATGATGATTTGGGTATGTAGCCTGAAGTGATCGTCTATATTGGTTCTTCAGTGAGAGTAATCACCTGGAAAACTTTCGCTTTAATCCTCCCACTTCTGAAGATTTAAGAAAACTAAGAAGAGAAAATAAAGATTTGCCTTTTAAAAAGGCAAGGAAGCAAGGAGGCAAGAATGCTCATGGCAGGTACAGAAAATGATGTGTTTGGGTGGAATAAGGGTCCACTTAGGGAAGTAGTGGGTCATAAGGTTGGAGAAGGGTAGGGGCAGCCCATGGAAAGGTCTGAATACAAGCCTCGGAAGCTCAGGATTTCTTTCCCCCTGTTGGAAATGGAAAGCTACCCAAACTTTGGGAAAACAGCGCGGTAAGATGAAAACACTCAACAGTGGTGTGGGATTCATCAGGAGGAGGGAGAATCCAGGGAAAGAGAGAACAAGTAGAAAATATTATGTGACCTTGCATTATGCTGTTATCTACAGTTCATCACCAAATAGCATTAAGCACCTGTTTCCTTACTATTTTCATTGGGTCACATGTTAGGCCATATGGTGGTTCCTCAGGTGAGCAGGCTAATGTCCCTCTCTCAGTTCCCTTCCCCTTTTTCCTTTTGCTATAACTCTGCTCTCCTCGGGGCTCCAGCTTCCTGCAAGTTCCCTGGTTTATGTGAAGGTAGGGTGGCTGTAGAGAACACCTTTTTTTTTTTTTTTTTTCTCCTTTTCCCTTTTGTCCTTTCTGACCTTTGGAAATCTTTCCTGGTTTCAACCTGGAGGAGTGTGAGTTCCTATTTTCTTTATATTAAAGCATCTTCAAAAAAATCAGATGTTTTTTGCTTTCTTTCTATAGCAGAACCATTACATGCTATTAGTTTATTTGAGTTTGAAAAACTTTTCCCGGAGAATTTTTGTTTGTAAAATCTAGATCACCCAAAGCCAAAGTAACTTTTAAGTGGTAAATGCTAAGCCTGGTTTTAAAGTCTATATTTAACACTGCCAGGGAAAGAAATGCCGCTGGGTACTTTCCCAGCGTATGCTAATTAGCTGAAAAAGAATACTTTCTTTGCTGCCATTGGTAGAGAAACTGACCAATAGAGGAGTAGTTCAGCACCTACACCCACTCTGTACAAAACAGGGAGGTGTGTTTGTACATGCCAACAACTCATGCTCTTGGTTGCCTCACAACCAGTGACAAGTGTGCCTTTCATCATCTCTTACAATGTTACCTTAAGATTCCGAACTTTAATCTAAATGAGACTCAGAAAAGAGGAATGAGTTTAAGAAATGAGATATCATTTCTAATAGCTTATAAGCACACACATTTCTGACATTACAGATTTTGAAGATGATGGCAGTTTTTTGTAATACTGCATGGATTTTTCTGCTTATCCACTTGAATATATCTACTAATTTGTATGTTCACTTCATTCCACTGAAAATAAATGTATTGAATGCTGTTTACGAAGATCACAAGGGACGTTTTGGCCTGTTTCAGCCATATCATAATAAGAGGACGTTAGCAGCTACTACTCAGCAATAAACACTGAGTTTTAGATTCTTGAAGGTATAATTTTCATTGCATTAATCTGTACCATTTCCCATAGCTAGAAGGGTGCCATATTAATTTGTTTATAGGTGGACCAAATGTTTTCATTATTTTTTTTTAGACTGGCTGTTTACAGCCTCCTCCAATGTACTGTAAAATCTTGAGAGTAATAACACTGTTTATTTTTATGGGACACTTACATTCTCTACCTAATTTAATTCTTGCAGCAGTTACATAAGTTGGCCAGGACAGGTTATATTTAGTGCTATTTTATATCTGATGAAATGGACATAGTGAAGTTAGCTACTTATCTGAGGCCATACACTGGTCAAAAGTGATGTTGGAGTCTAGGCTCAGGACCCATGCAAGGAACATTTTATTTGATTACAAGATACCTCTCAAGAGTTAGAAATTTGTTTTTTCCTTCTTACTCTTTCTAGGTAGACTTGTATAATATTCAACAACTGAATATCCCTAACTTAAAAGGGAGGCAGAGACAGAAAGAAGAAGATGAGCCACATGACTCCTAGGATAATATTTAGAGAACGCCATACTTTTTTTTTTTTTTAAGTAGGCCCCATGCCCAGCCTAATATGGGGCTTGAACTCACAACCCTGAGATGAACACCTGAGTTGAAATCAAGAGTTGGACACTTAACCGCCTGAGCCACCCAGATACCCCATACTTTTCTCATTTTAGCATTCATTGTACTTAGATACATGTGTACTATTTACTCTCCCACCTCCTAATTTTCATAAGAGCAGAGATCATGTTCATATTGTTCATTCATTGCTATAAACCCAGAGCCTAATATACATAGTACTTGATATACAGCTGGAACTTCACAAAAAGTTACTAAAAAAAAATGAACACAAATTTCTCTTTCACTAAAATTGCCCCAAGAAAACCTCAACCAAATGATTTTATTTTATTTTTTAAAAAGCTTTATGTAAGTAATCTTTACACCTGACATGGGCTTGAACTCATGATCACAAGATCAAGAGCTTCATACTCTTTCAACTGAGCCGGTAGGGTGCCCTAGTCAAATGATTTTAAGTTGGAGCTACTCCCTGCATGCATCAGGATAGACTAGGTTAAATTAGCTCAAGATGCCAAAACAAACAAAATCAGTGGCTAAAAATGATGGTTTATTTCTCGCTCATGCTATATAATGGAGCAGAATTCTGCTCTTCATAGTCACTTAGTGATCCAGACTGATGGAGAGGACATGATCTAGAACAGTGTGGGTTGCAATGGCAGACAGAAGTGGGCCCTGGAGGGTCTTGCCAAGGAACATTAATGCTCCAACTCAGAAACCCTGCTTACAAATTCATTGACCTGAACTAGTCACAGGTACCTCCCCTTCCCATAGCACCACCCACAAAGGAGCCAGAAGCTCCTGGGTGGTGGAGAGTGAGAAATATTTGACAAATGGTGTTAATGACTACCAAATTTCATTTCCTTGATTCTGAGCTTTTGTGATTTAAGTAATAAAGTCCAATTTTGCTGTAACCTTTCCTGCAATACATTTAAAAAATATAATTGTTCTCATAATGGCCCTGTATAAGAATGATACATGGTGGGGTGCCCCAGTAGTTAAATGTCTGCCTTAGGCTCAGGTCATGATCTCAGGGTCTTGGGATCAAGCCCCACTTCCAGCTCCCTGCTCAGTGGGAAGCTTGCTTCTCCCTCTCTCTGTTTATGTTCCCTCTCTCTGTTTATGTTTCCTCTCTCATTGTCTACCTCTGTCAAATAAGTAAATAAAATCTTAAAAAAAAAAAAAAGAATGATGCATGGTGAAATTAAATACTTAAATAAGGTCAAATAGAAAAGTCAGAGGTGGAAATGGAAAGGTAATTCAAATCTCTATACTACTAGTTCTAGATGAAGCTCATTTATTCTTTATTTGTGGAGGGAAATTACACATGGGGAAAAAAGCAACATTATATTCTAAAGTAAAATCACTGCTGCAAGTTTCACTGGGTCCAAGGACAAAACTTACAAATTCTTTGTAAAGGGCACCTGGGTGGCTCAGTCAGTGAGATCCAGCTTGGTGTCAGGGGAGCCCCGTGCTAACCATGGAGTCTGCTTAGGATTTTCTCTCTTCTTCTCCCTCTGTACCCGCCCCCTTTAATAATAAATAAATATTTATTTATTAAAAAATTTTTTTAAAAGATTTTGTTTATTTATTTGACAGAGCACAGGCGGGCCAAACGGGAGGCAGAAGAGGGAGAAGGAGATGCAGGCTCCCCACTGAGCAGGGAGCCCAGTGCCGAGCTCAATCCCAGGACCTCAGGACCATGACATGAGCCAAAGGTGATGCCCAACCAACGGAGCCACACAGGCACCCCAATAAATAAAGATTTTAAAAATTCTTTGGGTCAGTGTTTTGGAAGCTCTTCTGGTAACACAGAGAAAGGACATCTGGGCTACCAATTCTGGAGAGAATAGGCTGAACTGTGGAAAAATACATCCTGGTATTATTCCAGGCTCCTGCTTAGGCACGAGGCCAGAAGTAGCATAGAGACAGTCACCTGGAAAATTGCTGATTCTAAAGCAGGAGAAGAAAAATATTTTCCCTCTACTCTCCGAGGTTCTCTGGCTGGGGACCTAAAAATTAAACTGACAAAAGACAAATTAACAAGAAAAAAAAAAAAGGTTGTGTGTTTTTTGTTTTTATTTTTGAGTGAGATGGCATTAATGCCTTCGTAACACTAGCAAATCAAAACCTAAGTCTGTATTGCCTGAAGGTTAAGAAATAAAAACCTAAGGAAAGCCAATCACAAACAGCAAATCAGACTTTGCCAAATAAAGTAGCTGCTTAAGTTAGAGCCGGATAGTTTCCTTGCTCTGTTCTTCTCTCTTCTCTACAAAGTCTTGCCTCTACCTCCTATCTGTGGAGCACTCCTAACAATTTCTGATTTGGGGCTGCCCAATTCCAATTGATTTTTGCTCAAATAAACTCTTAAAACGTCTACCATGCCTCTGTTTACCTTTTAACAGTTCCATGTTGGTAGTTCATTAGCCCAAATCTCGAATGGCTTTCTCAAGACTCACATGTCCTCACTTTATATTTTATAAGCCCCCATGCCACCCACTTGCCCAAAGTCTCATGACCTGTCTTGGGAATAATTTCCTGATAGTCACTACTATCAAACCACTGAATTCTTTAAAATATAAAGTAAAATACAAAGGAGCTCACCTTAATGAAGGCATGGAGCATTGCGTTCACTTGATTCTTTGGGACATTATAGAATGGTCCCTCATGCTGAGTTCATGTACATTTGTACTACATTTAGCTTCAGAGATTCAAACAGCCTTAGTATATAATTTAAAAGAAGTAAACTACTGGTGTTGTTATCAACTGTGGTAAGATATGGAGTGGTACGGTTTTCTTTTTATCCATTTACTTGAGAGAGCATGAGAGAGAGCATGAACGGGCGAGGGACAGAGGGAGAGGGAGAAACAGGCTTCCCCTGAGCCAGGAGTCCTATGGGGAGCTCAGTCCCATGAGCCTGGGATCATGATGTGAGCCAAAGGCAGATGCTTAATGGACTGAGCCAACCAGATGTCCCAGTGGTAAGGTTTTCAAACGTAATTCCAAGGACTGCAATAACATCAAACATACGCATATTCTTCAGGGCCACCTAATTGATCTTGTTTATCATATGACTGTAGGTTATAGCCTATTAGAATAAAAGGATATAGCATAGTCATGATGTTCTCAAATGGTGGGCATGCAGTTTGTAAGAACTTAAAAAGAAGGTCAAAATGCCAAGTATAATTCAAAATGTTTTAGGTTTCCAAACTTAAAATTTCCCACATCAACAGTTCTTGTTGTTGCCAAAAGTTTTCACATTCATGAGAGCAAAGTCCTTCATTACCTGGTCTGAATGTTTGAGATATTACAATACATGGTACTACATTATTGATGAACAGTCAAAAGTAATGTAATTGTTGGGGCATCTGGGTGGCTCAGTTGGTTAAGTGTCTGCCTTTGGCTCAGGTCATGATCCCAGGGGCTTGGGATTCAGCCCCGCATCGGACTCCCTGCTCTGTGGGGAGCTTGCTTCTCCCTCTGCCTCTGCCTGCTGCTCCCCCTTCTTGTATTCTCTCTGTCAAATAAGTGAATAAAATCTTAAAAAAAAAAAAAGTAACTGTATTTAAACTTCAGCCACCAAAATGCTCCATCAATATAAAAGGCCAAGACATGGGGGCACCTGGGTGGCTCAGTGGGTTAAAGCCTCTGCCTTCAGCTCAGGTCATGATCCCAGGGTCTTGGGATCGAGCCCCACATAGGGCTCTCTGCTCAGCAGGGAGCCTGCTTCTTCCTCTCTCTCTGCCTGTCTCTCTGCCTACTTGTGATCTCTTTCTGTCAAATAAATAAATAAAATATTTAAAAAAAAAAAAAAAGGCCAAGACATGTACTAAAATGTACATAGTATCACTATGGGTCATAGCTCCAAACTGGAAACTACTCTGATGTCTTTCAAAAGAATGAATTCATAAATTAAGGTATAGTCACAAAATGGAATAAAATGGATCATCTACAACTACGTGCAACAATATGGAAGAATCTCGTAAGTGTAAAGTTGAGTAAGGAAGCCAAACACAAAAGAATGCATACTTAATGATTTTATATATGTCAAGTACAAAGACAGGCAGAACTAAATCTGTGTTGTTGACAGTCAGGACAGGCAGCGACTGGAAGGCATGATGGGGTTCCTGGGTGTTAATAATGTTCTGTTTCTTGATCAGTGTTGGATACAACAAAGGTGTGTTTGGAATGTGAAAATTTATTGAGGTGCACACACAGTGGAATGTGTGTACTTTTCTGCATATATATTATGATTCAATAAAAAGTTAACGAAAGAAAGAAAATTCTAGGAAGCCCATGAAAATGGACTCTCAACCCAACATAATAATCCTTCAGGTCATTACCAGAATTTGTGAGTCACCAATGTAAGAATCAGTCTCTAAATAGAGTAGTTAACAAACTGGATTCTGAACAGCTGTCCCAGGAGCAGGATACCTGATATGTCAAAACAGGCTAATAGTTTCCCTTTAATATCTCCAATCTGTCTGCTTTCCCCTCCCTTAAGTGGTATCACCATAGCTTAAGCCAGGTCATCTCCCACCCTGAATTTCATCCAAGATGGTCTCCTCACCAGTTTCCTAATAGCCTATTCTACCTGTTCTCTACACATTAACCTGTGATGTAAAGTCTAAACTAGATCCCTTTATTTCCTTGCTTAAAATGCCTCAGTAGAATTCCATTACAGTTAAAACGTAATGCAAACTCGAAGACTTGGGTATACGGTTTGACCTCAGTCCACCTCATGTCAGGCTGTTCCGCCCGGCCCTATGCGCCCGAGCCATACTGCTCTTCTTCCTGTTCTCCAAAATGTCAGACTATTGCACCTCAGGACCTTTGTCCTCTCTGCCCAGAATAGTTACCGCTTTTCTGGCTGACTGATTTCCTTCTCACTCTTCAAGTCTCCGACTGAATGGGATCTTATAAAGTTCTCTTACAACAACCCTCCCTCTCTAATGTCAACCTCCTCTTACTCTCTATACCCACACTTTGTCTATTTCTGTCCTTGACGTGATTCTTGTTTCATTTGCTTGTTGACCTGTTCGTTTGCTCCCTTTTCCTTATTAGACTCTAAGTTCCGTGAAGGCAAAAATCACGTGTATTTGTGTCCGGATTGCAGCACCAACGCCTGGCGCAGAGTCTGGCATACAAAAGGTCCTGCACAAACGTGGAAATATCTGTCAAACGAATGAACCGACGTCCCCAAGGAATCACAAGACGCCCGTGCAGTCACGAAGAACACTGCACTGTGAGTTTTCCAAAGAACCGCAGTGAAACCAGATGCCTTTCACGCCCTTCTGCCGAAGGGTTGGCATTCGTTCTCGGTTTCCTAGTAGTCACGCCAGCTGCCCCCTTGCCACAAGGGACGCACACCCCTCCTCGGCCCGCTGGCGATTTACCCCATCTCCCGATCCCACCCACCTCCCGGGCGCCCCTTCATTGGCCCTACCGTCCAGGCCTTCGGGGAGGGCGGGATGTCACCGCGAGCCGCTACTGGCCCAGGTCGACGTCCCTCTACCGCGAGCTGCGAAAAGTCAGCCAAACCAAATTCCAGTCGCGGGGAGGCTCGTTCCGTTGGAATCCATGATTGGCTGCGACCGAGGGCGGGCGGCCGGCGCACCGCCTCTCCGAGCGCGGATTGGCCAGAGTTGCCGTCAGTCAGCGGGAACAGACTTCCCCCTCTCCATCTGGCTCTCTGCGGGCGAAAAACGGGAGATTTTCCAGCGGGAGAGCCAGTGGCTCTGCTAGCTGCTTGCTCCAGAAATCCGAAACATCGGAGAAGGCAGTCTTACTTGCCCAGCCGGGAAGTCCCTTCCCCGCCCTCCGTTCATTAATTAGAAAATTTCCAGGGACGTGCCCGTCGCGAGGTAAGAGCCTAAAGAGTGCACTTCTTTTATTGCTAACAGTTTATGATATTATTTATAGGTGGGGTCGCATCCCAGCGCTCAGAGTCTGCGGAATGGAGGGGAAACGGAGAGCTCGTCAGGGAGGGGAGGGGAAATGTAAGTCCAAATCCCCAGCCCCACAGTCAGCGTCTGGGTTCTCCGTGCGCCGCTTTCTTCTCTTTGGAGGTCATGAGTAGCACGTTCTGTCGCGGCCCACCCCGACTGCGCTGCCGGCAGTGGGCGTTTCCCGCCGGGACCCCCCACGCTCGACCTTAAACTTGACTTGCAGGCTGGAGACGCCACCATTGCGAGTGGAGTGGCCGGGGTTGGAAGGCAGGAGGGACCACGAACTGGATGGTGGAAAGGGCGGGGGCTACTCGTTCGCGTTTCCCGGTAGCGAGGATCCGGATCGCCCGGCTCCCACTCCGGACTCGAGGATGCTGCAGGGGTCAGCGTCGCGTTGCCGCCGCCGATGGAACCGGGGTGAAGGAGACGTGGCGACGCCCGAGATCTGTGCGGCGAGAGGGTGGTTGGGAGGCGGAGACCGGGCGGCGGAAGGTGCTGGAGGGAGCCCAGCCATCTGCAGCGCTGCGCGGGCGGGCGGGTGTGCTTCCAGCCCAGTATCACACTGGCTACTGATCTGCCACAGCCAGCGAGCGAGCCCAGGATCCTGAACTGCCCGAGGGTGAGCGCTTCAGGGGACCGGAATAGAGCCGGATGCAGAGCCCTGGTTGGTGTCGATCTGAGGATGTGGGTTTTGCCTTGCCCGGAGAAGCCTTGTGGCTGGTGATGTTTGTGTTTTTTTTTTTTTTAGTAACCGCTTCATGTAGGTGAGAGATTTCACAGGAGGCGACAAAGACGAGACTCCGGGTGGAAATAGCCAGGGAATTTGGAGTCCCTAAAGCTCCACTGGCCTTTCTGAGCTTCAGACTGAAAACGTGCAGCAAGGCCGCTTAAGCCCTTTGCATTCATCCTCCAGCAGTGCGGAGGAAGCAATGAGATTGTCGCCGGTGTCAGAATGAGTGACAAGTGACGGATTATAATGCTCTTGAAGAAGAGTAGTGATGTCATGGTATTAGAGGAAGAGAACAGATGCACCACTGGGTAATAAAATAGTTACAATTTTTGAGCAGTGAGTTCTTGTTAATGTTTTTTTCTTGCAACCATAGTCACTTTCTGTTGACACAGGCACCTCCCTTGTCTAGAATCTTAGAGAAGAGGAAAGAAGAGGGGAGATGTGCTGTTGACGTAGTATAGAATGTCAAGGAAAATCGTTAAATGAAGTATAAAGGTACAGGTTTGGAATGTTGTGTATGAATTGTATCCACATTAACAAAGATGTTTTAAAATATATCTATGGAATTAAAATAATGAACACTTTTCATGACTTTCCTTCCTCTAAACATCTAAACATGTTCACATCAAACCCAAGGGGAATCATTTGGGGTTTTTATTGTTCTTTCCCTCAGGAACATTACTACACTTTGTTTCCCTTCCTCCCAGCGGAGTACTGATAAGATATTGGGGCCCACATTTCCTGAAATATTTGATTTACTGGGATGCATTGCTTGTCTTTAAAAAAGTTGATAAATATTTGCTTTGAGAATATTAAAATTCCATGTGTATCCTTTGTGCAAGTTACTGATGTAAAGGTACCTGAGTTTTGCTTTATAATGGGCAAATATGAATATTTTCTTACATTTTTTTGCTGGAGGTAAATCTAAACAGCTTTCTGCAGTACTGAACCATAGAATGACTGAATAATTTTGGCGTGCTCTTGAAATTTCAACAATAAATTGCCCTTTTGACCTGCTTTCAGCAGTCAACAGTTTAACTGAAATCCCAAGTGTATCCTCTTTCCAGAAACAGTGAGTGACTCTCTTATCCAAAAATAAATTTGGATAGCTTTGAGATATTTAAGCCATTGAGGGGTTATAAAATGGGAATGATATGAAGATGCAAAACTGGCATAGCAATCTTGTAGCTATATATTGTGGCTTTTCTTCACCGCCTTTTATTTTTAAATCAAGTATGTATTTCAAAAGTTCACTACAAACCAAATGCATTCTTTTTCTCCTTCCTGATGCATTTCACCTGAGATTTCCTACTCGAAGGATGTGGGCTTTCAGCAGTGCCCTCATGCAGAATTTCTGTGCCTACTTGCATGGTGTCAGAGCTTACTTTCAATTTAACCCCCTTTGCTGAGAATCCCTCCTGCTACTCAGAATTGTTAAACCAGGTGCCAACATTTTTCACTGGTCACGAGTTCTGTGTCAGGACTTTCAAGTATCCTATTAAACTGTTAAAACATTAAGGAGGAAGATGGAGAAGCCCTGGTCACACAAATCAGTGTGAAAATGATGAAAAATGAAAATGTTTTCAGGCATTTATTTATTGACAGTATGTAGAATATATAGGGTTTCTTTGTGGTGTATATCTATATGTGCATACTCAAATTGTTAAATATTCATGTGATTAAAAGTGAATTTGTGGGTCATGAATTTTTGTTTTGATTGGGAAATAAAAAGGAATTTGGAACAGTTTGGTCTAGGAGGAAAATTATCCTTTTTTTTCCCCTTTTGGTCTGTGACTATCAATATTGTTTAGGTTGTTGATATAAATAATCTGTTCTGTCACTAGGATTCCAGCCAAGTTACTTATCTTTATTTTCTTCAGATTGTTTTTGCATTTATATTTGCTAGTTGAATATGATGTGTGGGTAATATATTCTTGTGCTCTTAGTTGATTTAACTCTTGCTCTGACATATTTGTGTCTTCAACTAGCTTTCACGTGGAATTCTGCCCTTTGACTCTTTTGGATGACTTTTACTTTCAAAGTTTGAATATAAATATTAAAATGGTTTAAAAAATAGCATATCTTAATTTCTGACTGAGAGATTGACATAAAAAATTCCTGAATAACTTTTTTTTTTTTAAAAATATGGAACGCTTCACGAATTTGCGTGTCATCCTTGCGCAGGGGCCATGCTAACCTTCTCTGTATCATTCCAATTTTAGTATATGTGCTGCCGAAGCGAGCACCTGAATAACTTTTCTGAGGGGGATGCAGAATGATAAATACATGCCAATTTATAATTGCCAAACTGACAAATAATAAAAATATCTCTTAGGTGTTTGTCAGGTTGTTCTCCACTCTTTTTGTTATGAAGAACATTGATTGGGTTTTTTTGTTTGTTTGCTTTGTTCCCCCCCCCCCCCGCAGACTTTGGGTTTCTTCTCCACATCATAAATTAGACTCTCTAGTCTGCTAGTCAGTGTGTAGTCATTTCTATGGGCATTTGGAGAACTGGGGGCAGCTGATGGCTAATTCTAAGCTTGAATCCCTGGAGGAAACTTTTTTTGATGTGCAGGTTTAATTCAAAGTAGTTATTTAGCTTGGGAACACAGGTGTCTGAGTGTTTCCCCAGGGAATAAGGAGATTAATATGATTTAGTTATATTGCTTTGGAAATATACAGTCACCTGCTTGTGTAAGTGGTGCTGATCCAGTTCTATATCTGGCTCACGTTTCATCTATGCCGAAAGTATCCCCCAAAGTAAATGTTTTCCTATGACTCTTCTGCTTACTTAATGAGATGATTGTGCAGATAATAAATGAGGAAGGCCAGGTTGATGAATGATTTTAGTCTAGCGAGGCTTTTTTTTTTTTAAGATTTTATTTATTAACAGAAAGAGATCGCAAGTAGTCAGAGGGAGGTGGGGAGGCAGAAGCAGGCTCCCCGCTGAGCAGAGAGCCAGATACTGTGGCTAGTTCCTAGGATCCTGAGATCATGACCTGAGCTGAAGGTAGAGGCTTCACCCACTGAGCCACCGAAGTGCCCCCTAGCGGGGCTTTCAAAAAAACTGCCCGACTTGCATTTTCTTTCTTTTTTTTTTTTTTTTTAAGATTTATTTATTTCTTTCCGGGGGTGAGGGAGGGGCGAGAGAGAGAGCGCGCTAGAGTGTGGGGAGGAAGGAGCAGGGGGAGAGAATCCCCCGTAGACTTCACGCTGAGCACAGAGCCCAACAGTGCGGCTGGAGCCCGTAACCCATGAGATCAGCACAGGAGCCGAAACCAAGAATCCGGTGCTCACCCGACTGAGCCACCCAGGCGCCCCATTTTATTTTATTCTTAAATAATGTTTCCAGTGGATATTTGTTGCCTGCTAAAAATGCAGCTCTGGTTTTGTTTGTTTTTGGAGGAGAGAGAGAGAGAAGACAAGAGTGCCCTAGAAGAGCTGCAAAAAAATTTACTCAATATTTGCTTCTAATTCTAGAACTCTTGTTTAACTTAGGTGAACAACTGCAAAAAGTCCCAAGGCTGAATAAAGCGCACATGATTTCAGACTGAAGCCAAAAGAATAGTACTTTGCTTATTATATTGTGCCCCTGAAACTAATACAATGTTGTATTGTCAATTACAGCTCAGTGTAAAAGAAAAAAGAATTGTGCTTCACTAATTTCTGCTGCACTCTTCAATATGAATGGTTTGTAAGAAGCGTATCTTAAAAGTTTTTTTTTTTTTTCTGTATGGTATAAAGCTGCTTTGTGAAGTATCTCTTATCAATAATCAGTTCCCTAGTGTAGATTGTATTATAGTTTGAAATTTATTCCCAAGTCCTTACCTTTATTTAACATAGTTATTATTGCTGAATAAAAAGATCACCTTCAGTCAGAAGCAAAGGGATAAACACCTTTTTTGGGTAGTTTAATGTGTTGCTTCTGTTTGATACTTGATAACCAGAATACTATGTCTCCTCCACCCCTCATACTGTCACAGAAGGGAGTTTCAATCTTCTACAGGTGCTATTAGCTAAAAGGCCAAGAAGGAATGGCCGCCTAAGTCCTTCACGATACATTCATTCTTTGGGAGGCCACCTTCATACTAAATTCTATGAAGGCAGGGCACACATGTTTTTTGTTGTAGAGATATCTAAGGGAGCTCTTTAGAACGTCATCTTTTCTTTCTACTGTTTCTACTGTTCTTACACAGCTAGACTGATTTCCAAAAATTTATTTGAAAATGATTATTTGAAATCTGCAGTGCATGTACTTACAGGTTCACTCAAGTTGGGCTTTGTGTGTGTGGTTATGTGCCTTTTTTTCAAGTTCACTTTTTATTGTGAAATAATTCAAACATACAATTGAGAGTAATATAATACCTGTATACCCTCCACCAGCATTATCAAGTCTTGACATTATGCTATCTTTTCCAGTTGTTGTTTTTTTTAATACATTAAGTAACAGAACAAAGTAGTGTGGAGTTGAATTTTTGCTTGGAACCTTATTTGTATGGAAAACTGCCAGGAACACAGCCCTTCTTGCAGGGGTGTAGGAATTCCCCCTGACAACACCCATGGGGAGGATTCAGCTTTGGGGCAGAGTCCAGAAATGGGGGTGCAGAGTAATAGTTTAAAAAAAATGTGGTCTCGGGCAGTAGCTCCCAGTCTGCAGGGCACACAAGGGCTGGGCTGCTGGACGGGTAGATAGGAGACCAGCCTCTGTTAATGTAAATGCATAAATCAGTTGCTCATAACTCACAAGGGTGGGGTCCCCCAGTCCCAGTGATCACGCACATCAGAACTGTCTCTTCCTTGTGCCTGTGGGAGTGTTTGCATGAACCATTCTTCATTAACAATAGTAATGAAGTATGTGAAATTTAGTTGAGTTTTTAAAAAAAATTTTGATTTATTTATTTGTCAGAGAGAAAGAGCGAGTGAGCACAAGCAGGGAGAGCAGCAGGCAGAGGGAGAAGCAGGCTCCCCGCTGAGCTGGGAGTCCGATGTGGGACTCCATTCCAGGACCCTGTGGTCATGACCTGAGCCGAAGACAGCCGCTTAGACTGGAGCCACCCAGGCATCCCTAAGTTGACAAATCTTAAAACAGAATTTAGATCCTAGATTGTGTCTTTGTTAAAACTTGGGCACTCTGAGTACAGAACTCTCCTGTTTTTTGTTTTTTTTTTTAAGATTTTATTTATCTAACACAGAGATCACAAGTAGGCAGAGAGGAAGGCAGAGAGAGAGGGGGGAAGCAGGCTCCTCACCGAGCAGAGAGCCCAGTGCGGGGGCTCGATCCCAGGACCCTGGGATCATGACCCGAGCCAAAGGCAGAGGCTTAACCCTCTGAGCCACCCAGGCGCCCCAGAACTGCCCTATTTTTTAAAAAAGATTTTATTTATTTATTTATTTGACAGATAGCAAGAGAGGGAACACAAGCAGGGGGAGTGGGAGAGGGAGAAGCAGGCTCCCCGCTGAGCAGAGAGTCTGATGTGGGGCTCCATCCAAGACTCTGGGATCATGACCTGAGCCGAAGGCAGACACTGGACAACTCAGCCACCCAGGCGCCCCTGTCCTAACTATTCTATAACCAATTACTTTTACTTCTTTCCTCCTTAAGAGACTTTGGAACTGTCAACATTTGCCCTTACCTTTTCTTCAGAGCAATGACCTTAACGAAGGGAAGAATATTTATTTACACCTGTATTTTACATTCTTGCTATGCAAAGTATAGGCCCGAGGGATCAGCAGTTTGCTGTCACCAGGGAGCTGGCTCGAAATGCAGAATCTCAGGTTCCACCCCAGGCAGACTGAAGCAGAATCTGTGTTTTAACAAACTCCCAGGGTGATTATAGGTTAAAGTTTGAGAAACACTTGTTCTACATGATACATACACATTGTCAAATGTTTATAGAATTTAAACACTGTGAAAAGGGTAGGTAAATCAATTTTGGTTTTGATCCACTATTCTTAGAAGTAGGCTGTAGGTGCTGCATTCTTTATGGCCCTACGTTTTGGTAATAGCTAATGATACCTCAGTTACATGTGAAATTACTGATGGAATCAATCTCTCTCTCTCTCTTTCTCTCTCTCCCCCCTCCTCAGTTGCCTCATTTTTCTTGAAAACATTCCATTATTGTTCTGTTGGTCTTTCCCTCATTCCCGAGTCCTTTGGAGTTGAGGTATGTCCACAGCTGCCTTAATTACTTTGGTGAGAAGCGGCGGGAACCATGTGAGGAGGAGAGTGCTGCTAAGCTCCCGCCTACTGCAGGACGACAAGCGGCTGACGCCCACCTGCCCCAGCTCCACGTCGGAGCCCAGGTGTTCTCGGTTTGATCCGGATGGTAGTGGGCGTCCGGCCACCTGGGATAATTTTGGGATCTGGGATAACCGCATCGATGAGCCCATTCTGCTGCCGCCCAGCATTAAGTATGGCAAGCCAATTCCCAAAATCAGCCTGGAGAACGTGGGCTGCGCCTCGCATATTGGGAAACGGAAAGAGAACGAAGACCGGTTTGACAGCGCCCAGCTGACCGATGAGGTCCTGTACTTCGCGGTGTATGACGGCCACGGCGGACCTGCAGCCGCGGATTTCTGTCACACCCACATGGAGAAATGCATCATGTATGTACAGTGCCTTTCACTCTCTTTTTTTTTTTTTTAAGATTTTATTTATTTATTTGACAGAGATCACAAGTAGGCAGAGAAGCAGGCAGAGAGAGAGGGGGAAGCAGGCTCCCTGCTGAGCAGAGAACCCCATGCAGGGCTCGATCCCAGGACTCCAAGATCATGACCTGAGCCGAAGGCAGAGGCTTTAACCCACTGAGCCACCCAGGCGCCCTGTGCCTTTCACTCTTGACTTTGCAATTTACCTTATACTTCAGGTTTGAAACGTCAGCCTTTTGGCTGAGATGTTCAGGGTTACCCTAGTTAATTGAGTGGTTCCATACCGTTGGTTGACGAACAAGCAGTAGCTTAAGCCTGCCCCTTGTTACTACTGATGGTTATTACCATTCCACCTGGTGAGAACATTGACCAGGATCAACAGCACTTAGATTTGTGATCGTGCCAACCTAAGTCGTACAAGCTGCACGATCTCTTGTATGATGAAAAGCATTTACTCCTACCAGTGCACGACCTGCGGTTCTTCAATAAATGGTAGTTCTTCTTCCAAGTGGTACCAGTAGCTTTAGATGATTGACAGTAGTGTGGGGAAAATGCATTTAATGAGGGTATTTTGGAGCTCTTTAAAAAGTTTATTTACTGCAGTTATTAATGTATTTTGGGGACCATATGACTTGAATTAAGAGGGGGAGAACATGACCATTTCTTGTTTTCTTGTGTATAGTTTTTCTGGTCATCAGTTGATTTACTCATATTTTGAACTCAGTAATGTAAATTTATTTGAAGGAAATTTTGACCTCTCAGGGTTGTGGATAGAGAGTATTCATCTTTAAGGAGGGAGACTTGGACTTTTATTGTTCCTAAAGGCTTATTTCCAAGTCTGGCTATTTCCTAATTTGATTTGCTAATCTATGGATTTTAAGCATCTGAAAGGCAAACCATGGAGGGCCATTGTATGGACTAACAGCTAGCGAGAGGGACCTGGATGAGGAAGAGAAACCTTTTATAAAACAGTTGTTTGGGACTCTCTTTCCCTCTCCATAAAGGGACTTGCTTCCTAAGGAGAAGAACTTGGAAACTGTGTTGACCTTGGCTTTTCTAGAAATAGATAAAGCCTTTTCAAGGCACGCCCACCTGTCTGCGGCTGGTAAGTGAAACAGTCACATTCCTTAAAGTCTTGGGCCTTGTCTAATTAAAGGAAACAATTTAAGCCCTTTGGGGTGGGAATGTAAGTTTACTTATGAGGATGCTTATGTTGAAAGTGGTTTTATAGAAGGAATAACTTTAAATGCTCTTTGGAATCCAAATTAATGCTAGAACCTCATTTTTAAATGAAATATCTTGGAGAATTTTTCAAAAATTGAAGCTCTAAAATGGTTCTGATACTGAATTTAAATTTTAAAAAGATTAAAAATTTTTAAAATTTGCTCTTTATATGGACAGGAGGTCCATACTGTGGGAGGGTTTACAGTTTTGGGTTTTTTAGATGAATCTGATGAGCAAGTACGGAAAGACACTAGAAGGTAATCTCATTTAGCCATGTAGTAACTGTCCAGACAAGAAGAAAACTGCTAACTGGTCCTAAATGAGAAAAGACAATGGCTAATATGCACTGTTTTGTTTAATAAGAAGGAAGAGTTTGGTCTTGCAGCTTTGTGGTAACCAGGGATGTTTTTGTTTTTATTTGTTAAACACAAGGACATGTCAGCTGAATTTTTAAAATTTATCTACTGCATGTCCTTAAATTTTGAAAGTGGAATGTTTCTGATTTTGA
Organism: Mellivora capensis; assembly: GCA_004024625.1. Classification (NCBI taxonomy): domain Eukaryota; kingdom Metazoa; phylum Chordata; class Mammalia; order Carnivora; family Mustelidae; genus Mellivora; species Mellivora capensis. Next base: position 27,957 of record PISX010014498.1, read on the forward strand.
CCAAATTTATCAAAAGTGTTCAGAAGAACAGAACTCATATTTTCTAATTAGCTGACCCCCCCAAATCTTTTGCTCCTGGAAAACTTCCACAGTGACCATTTAAATCTATGCATACATACCTCATAACTGATTTGAAAGTGAATGGCACAATATTAATCTGTGTTTGGTTCACGTTTTCATTTAAAGGAAGTCAAAGCACCAGAGAAATAACATTTCACAATTTTCAGTTGGAGAGCATAGGGATGGAAATTCTCCTGATTTCCCTGGTAAGGGCCAGTTGCAGAGTGAGGGCTGGGATTTCCCTGGCACCCACAGTGGCCTCTCTCATGGGCATGTTTAATGATGAAGATCATAGAAGATGAGTAAGATGGCTCTGTTCACCATCTTACAGGATTTTTCCTGCCTTTTTTTTTTTTTTTTTTTTTTTGAGAACCTTACTGTCATCATACTTTTTGGAAAAGCATCAGAGTCCACTCTCTTTGTTCAGGGATTTGTTTTCTTGTTTGTAGATCATTCGGCCCATTTTCTCTTCTCCTTCATTCCTTTGGACTTTTTCCCTTCCAGCTGGCTCCTCACCTTTGAAAATAGAGGTTGAGAGAAGGTAAATTGTAGGTATACGATTGAGCTCTTGTTCCTAATGGGTCAAATATAGGAGCTAGAAGAGTCAAAAACACTTTCTTGTAGTTTTATTTTTATGACTCTGAAGATTGGCATGCTCTGGTTTCATCCATAACCAGGTTGGCTGTATCTCACACCATGGTGTTTATTGGCTCTAATTCGGGGGGTGTATCCCAGCTGTTACTGGGCTCTACCAATCAGAAGAAAACCCTCAAGCTTATAATGGGGGATGTGTGGGCCAACAATCAAACATTAACCCTTCATGGGTGCAGTCAGCCCTTTGGTAAAAGAACTAATCGGCAAAGATGCTGCAAACTGAGATTCGGCGTATAAGAGGACCCCTTTCATTTTATAAAATAATAAATTCTAAGTAAAGGGAATTTTGAACTTAAGGAAAAAAATTGCTTAATTGGCCTACCTTAAAAGAAACTTTCTAAAAGTGCCTTACTCAGAGACAGTTGTACAAAGTAAGTAACCATAAAAATATAATTATTTTCTAATAATAAATTTAAACTGAATTTATTTAACTTAGTTCATCTGTCATATGCCTTGAGCTAATGATCTCAGAAATTTCATAAGGTAGTCTAAAATTTACTTTTCATTTAATGGCCATTTGTTTACAAGTAAAATGGAGCATGACAATGTTACCCAGTGTGCTACTAAAAGAAAGGGGTCTACTATGACATTGTTGTTCTTAAATCTCGTTTTGTATGTATTCTTAGAGATCACTTGGTCTGTGTGTGTGTTTTTAAATAAGTATTTTGGGAACAGCTTTCAAATTTATTCTTAGTAAGTTGCCAATCTTTTCAATGTTGCTAAAAATTGCCTTTTGATATTTGGGGCCTATTTTATCAAGTATATTAAAGTCACTGAAGATAGATGGTGTAAGTTATTTAACTTTTCAATTTGTGGATTAAAAAAACATGTTTCCGATTTCAAAGTTATTATTTAAATTAAAACCTTTTTGTTTTTGTTTTTGTTTTTAGTAAGAACTGAAGCTGTATCAGCATTATAAGAATGGATAATGTTCTTTTGGCAGAGCTATGGGTAGGATCCAGGCTAGTTAAATAAAATTGTGAAGTAACTGCAGTTTGCCCTTTCCAGGTTTTTTTTGTGGGTTTTTTTTAGCCTTTTCTATCAGCATCAGTCCTATTTTCTCTCCTTGATCCCTCCCAGTGAAGGATTTAAAGGTAGGGACTGTGCTTATTCATTCTGAATCTCCATTGCTGAGCACCCTGTATAGAATCTGAAAGGCACTCAATTATTTGGACTGACCTGATCTCCATGTCTGTTCTTTCTCACCAAAGTTATTACAGTTTATTCTTTGATTATCCTAGAGCCAGTTTAATGAAATTATTAATACAGTGTATGTGTTTTAATGAGTTATCCTGTGTGGATTTGAATTTAAGTAGGGGAAGCCTGAAAAGAGATTGGTTAAACCATGGGAATGAATCAGTAATGGTAGAATTTGGGGTATAAATGGGAGGAGTACCCCTCAATTATACCATATTAGCTTTCTTGAGAGAAAGTAAACAAAATAAAGTGAACATAAAACATTTTCATTTTCTTTTTTTTTTTTTTTAAGATTTTATTTATTTATTTGACAGGGAGAGAGAGAGCTCACAAGTAGGCAGAGAGGCAGGCAGAGAGAGGAGGAAGCAGGCTCCCTGCTGAGCAGAGAGCCCGATGAGGGGCTCTATCCCAGGACCCTGGGATCACAGCCTGAGCCGAAGGCAGAGGCTTCAACCCACTGAGCCACCCAGGTGCCCCAAAACATTTTCCTTTTCAAGAATTTAGTCCAAAGCTGTCACATCTGCATAAAGTGCTTCAGATTATTCTGTTATCATTTAAAATAGTTACTATTTCAGTTTAAAATGCGATGGTTTGAGGAGAAGAAAATCAGAATGCCACTTACCAAAAACAGCAAGAATCTTGCCCTTGGGAAATTGCTGGATATTTTTATTGATTTTTTTTTTTAAAGACTTTATCTATTTGACAGACAGAGATCACAAGTAGCCAGGGGAAGCAGGTTCCCTGCTGAGCAGAGAGCCCAATGGGCTCATTAGATCCCAGGACCCTGAGATCACAACTGGAGCCGAAGGCAGAGACTTAACCCACTGAGCCACCCAGGCGCCCCTGTGGATTTGTTGTTGACACATTTTGAAATAACCCTTATTTATGAAGCTAATTTCATTATCTTTAAATATTTTTGTATTCAATTCATGCCAGTCCAGCCAGAAAATTCAAATGATTTCCCATTACGCTCCTGTCTATGAACAAATCTCACTTAAAACAAATGGGGTGGTGGAAAACTGAGATTACATCCTTTACATTCTATAAACTCTTCCAAGTGTTTCTGGATTGCTTAAGGCTTGAAAGCAGCAAAGTTCCCCAAGAGACAGATGGATCAGAAAGAGAAGACTTGCTCTGACATTTAGAGTGTGAGATGTTGGTGGCAGCATCATGAGTCCCATTGGAAACGTCCATGTGCTTCACATTACCTGATCCCTACAAAATAACCAGTGTTAGAAAGCCAGTGTTTTTGAGTGCTCTTCTTACACTGGGCACAGCCAAAAGAAAAGAGCAATAGGGACGACATTGAAGAGATACTTATTGTGCTGTTACTGCCTCAGTTCATTACTTGGATTTCAGTGTTCATGAGTCCTGAGTGTCTGGACACCCAGGTTTAATAAATATTGGAAACCATATTGGCTTATACATATTATTGTTTACACAGTAAACATTTGTTACATAGTAAACAATAATTACTGGGAGGGGTTGTTTATACTTTGAAAAGTACAGCTTTTACTTTTATGTTGCCATTCAAAAACTTGATCATTTTTCTTTTGATATGTCGACTTGCAACACCGGGGAAAGAAGAGAGCTGCAGAAATACCCATTTTGTGACTTCCATAAACTTATAAACATGCACCAGAGCTCAAGAGCCTTACTAGCCGATATTTAAACAATTAATTTAAATTAATCAGTCTACTGAAAAAAAAAAAGCATTAAGTGTCATTAACAAATATGTACTTCTTGTATCTGGTACAGGAGGTGCTTTATTTAATTCCTTCTTAATATATATTTGACTCCCAGTAATTTGGTGGTATACTGTAGTGAACATCTTCTCTGATTATGTACTGCTTGTTAGATACAAAATATTCACCGCAGTACCCATGAATTTTCCCGTCAGTTATTGGGACAGTTCTGATGCTAGTACCAATCAAATTGACAGTGCCTTTTTTTCAGCTCTGTTGAGCTACTGTCTTACTTCTCAGGACTAACTGTTACAGTATGTGTGAGTGGTATGCATGTGTGAAAGAGAGACTATGAATGTATAGATGTGTTTCTGTGTTAACACTGCATATTTGTTTGGTATGCCTGAGTTTGCATATAGTTTTCCCAACCGTGGGAAGCTGTGAGGCTAAGAGGTTTTACTCTGCAATGAAAAAATGGATTCAGCTACAAAATACCATCAACTTGGGCAAACTGAGTCTTGAATTCGTTGATCTGGCACCTCCTGAAATACTATGTAATTTGCTAGTGAAATTTTCACCCAAATAAAAATGCTTCCCCTTATTTTGCAGCTCTTTCTCTGCCCTCCCCTGTGTTGCAGGTTTGTAATGTTTGAGCACAATTCCTGGGTGAATTTCCTATTTGCCTCTGTGCGTGTTATTTGTGGCAGAGAACTGTGCCCGGTCAGCAGCTCTAGACCTGGAGCCCGTGGACACTATATGCTGGGCTTCAGTGGAAAGAGAGATCTGCTTAATTTTGTCCCAGGTGAAGGAGTCCAGCGGTTCCTAGCCTGGACTACTGGAAGGTTCCCACATCCTCTTTGTCCCATTAGTTGAGATGACTTGCAGTAGGAAATGTCCAGTGAGTGTTAAGACCTTATTGAAAGATGTCTTAGTTTTATAGTTTTTGTTGTTAGGGCAAAAAATGAGAATTTTTACTTCCATGTTAAATGTTAAATGAAATAAATGCTTATTTAATCTTTATTTCTTAGATCCTTAGCAAACCAGAATCAAGAGTTAGTTTTGAAAAATTTCCCATAAATCCTGGGATTTTGGAACTGTGAAGCTGGGTTGGTTAAAACTCAAGACCTTTGAAATTCCTGGGTGGCTGAGGTGGACGTGAATGACAATAGAATCCTAAACAGTGAAACTTAGAAGTGTTCGTTTATGAAATTTTAACTCTTTTGATGTAGCTAATTAAAACCACTTTTTAAAAAAGCTGCTTATGATCACTTAAGCAAAGGAGAGGAATACTAAGTTTCTTGGACGGGTAGCATGTGAGTGACTGCCTGTGCTCTCTTGCCTGGTGCTTCCCATCATTGGAAAAGATCACAGTGGTTAAACTCTGACTGTTCCATCATACAACGTTTTGGGAAACTAAAAATTTAACTTTTATGATATGAACATCACTGATTCTTATGCTAAAACAGTCACGTTACACAATGACAAATATGTAATATGTTTTAGCATTGCTGAGATACTGTATTGTTCAACAGTTCCAAAATCGAAAGATCAATGGGAAGATAGTACAGCTATAAATGCTATTTCTCAATAAATTAGATTCAGCATGGACACAAAAGATTAGGATTTATTAATTTTTTTCCATTTTCCATTTCTGATTAAAGCAGGCATTTTAATATACCAATTGGAATATGAAAATATATATGTATATATATATATATATATATATATATATATATATATTCTCTTCATCCAAAATGTATTACTGATGAAATTTTTAAATACATTTTAAAGCGTCTTTTTGGAAAGAAGAAATTGGAAATATTGAGCCTCAATTGGTCAAATCAGCACTTTCCTAAATCTACCTTTGAAGAAGAAATCATCTTTGGATGATCACCTGAATATTTTATTTAGATGTTTTAAAGAATTAACCATGTTACTGAAGACAATACCTGCTTTAAATAAATTATCTCTTTCAGTTTCTTCCAATTTGCTTTACTTTTTAGCCCTTAATTTCACAGTAGTTTCACTTTCAGCAAGGCTCAATGCACCTTCAAAATTTTTAACACGTAGTAAAGAACTTAGGGCAGATGCAGTTTGAATAAATCAAAGAAAGAGGCAAAGATGCAGTTTGGGTTGGATGAAGGAAGCAATGGCAACCGCAAGCCAAGTGACATTTAATTTTGTTATTGGTCAGAGAAAATTAAGTGTGAACTAACACTAAGTGTTTGGGAAACCAGCATGAACTTCGTTCTCCACACCCCGTATTTTCCTAATAAAATGATGGCTGTAACTTTGTTTCATGTTTGGGGAAGACAAAGACAAATAGAAAAGAATGTGGACCTTTAACCCTTTTAGGACTTTTTTGGGTGAACATTTGTAAAATTAAAACAGTTGTAGAAGGAAAGAATATAAAATATAGCACTTGAAGAGCAAATGATACGCTGTCAGCATTCTTGCTTAGCTTATTAACTGGTAATGCAGTCACAGGATAGGAGTTAAGAAATGGAAGAAAAAGCCTTCTAAGGTGCATAAAAATTTTAGAAAAGTCAGCTTGCCTAAATGAGCTCAGTAGACCTAAAAATCATCCTGCCATTTTAGCTAATGTAATTAAAATGCAATACTTTTAATACGGACACCTGATGTACACACAAGGGTGTCATAATTATCAGTTCAAGTCAGCTCTAGTTTATATTAATAGAGGCCATGTGGAGACAGTGTTGTACTTTTTACCAAATTAGGTTAGCAACCTTTTCTGTTTGCATGGAGCCTTGTTACTGAATTAAATACTTCTTCCTCTGCATGCTCTTACTTACATAGTTCCTTTGCATTTTATTTGCGTAGTTCCAGTTAGATTAGAATGACACTTTTCAGCATTAGTTTAACATGCCTGTGTTTTGTAATACAAATTCCATATCCGATCATTTGACTGTCACTGACTTATACTCTTTTTCATAATGTTTACAGCAACCCTTCTGACCTCTGGGACTACTGCAACGGTAGCCCTGGTGAGAGATGGTATTGAACTGGTTGTAGCCAGTGTTGGGGATAGCCGGGCTATTTTGTGTAGAAAAGGAAAACCTATGAAGCTGACCATTGACCATACTCCAGAAAGAAAAGATGAAAAAGAAAGGTACCACCTCCACTGATCATTCTATGAAGATGCTGTTTCTATAGTTCAAGATAGAAATGAAACCTTGCATTTTATTTTTATTTTTATTTTTTTGAAAGAATTTATTATTTGAGAGAGAGAGCATGAGTGAGGCGGGGGCAGATGGAGAGGGAGAAGGAGACTCTCTACTAAGCAGGAAGCCGGACTCGGGGCTTGATCCTAGGACTCTGAGATCATGACCTGAGCCGAAGGCAGAAGCTTAACTGACCGAGCCACCCAGGCACCCTGAAACCTTGCATTTTAAACTGATTTCTCTTAAGTATAACCATGCCTTCATTTCCAGGGTATCATGTCAGTCTTTTTCTCTTGGACCAGGATCAAGAAATGTGGTGGTTTTGTGGCTTGGAATAGTTTGGGACAGCCTCACGTGAATGGCAGACTTGCAATGACAAGGAGTCTTGGAGACTTGGATCTTAAAACCAGTGGTGTGATAGCAGAACCAGAAACAAAGAGGATTAAGGTAACAATCTGCAACATCTGATACTTGTGCAAGGAATGAAAGCAGGATTACTTCCCGCTAGAAGCCTTCATTGAAGCCAACATGACTTTTGAAAGGAGTAGTTTATGGAAGGATAGATGATCTTTTCAGATAAAATAAGATACTGGCCTGCTATAGGATGAAGTGCTTGGTTTTTGCTTTACCCTGTGCTGGGAAGGCCTGGTGGAATGGCTGTGCTGCCCTTCCTCACTGACACGTAATATCCAGCATCACCGGGACACCTGGGTGGCTCAGTTGGTTGGACGACTGCCTTCGGCTCAGGTCATGATCCTGGAGTCCCGGGATCGAGTCCCACATCGGGCTCCCAGCTCCACGGGGAGTTTGCTTCTCCCTCTGACCTTCTCCTTGCTCATGCTCTCTCTCACTGCCTCTCTCTCAAATAAATAAATAAAAATCTTAAAAAAAAAAAAAATCCAGCATCACCACCACTCGGCATCTGACCTTGGCTTCCCTTGTGCACCAAACTAAATAATCGCCCACCTCCCTTTCTCTGACATCTCTTGCATGCTATCGACCAGTGCCCCAGTTCACACTGCACGTCCCTCAACACACACCCAGTTGTGAGCTGACACTTCCTTCTCTGCAAGTGCCAGCACCTAGTCCCAACCATGGTGGCAGAGAGCTACCCCACTTACATTCGTTGTGTCTAACAGATACCTCAGTAGGGTTTTCTGTGGGCCAGGCTCTGTCCAGAATAGCTACTAGCACCCCATTTTACAGAGAAGACAAATCGAGAGTGTAGGTAAACTTACCCGTGCTTGCCTAGCCAAAAAGTAGAGGCTTTTTGAAGCCCCTGAGCCCAGGAAGCCTGGCTCCAGAGACGGCAGTGCGCACCGCCATTGTACCATGCTTGCCTCTCGCCATTTGGCTGTCTAGCTTCTCCCTCTGTGGTGCTAAGTACACGCCAGGTTGGTCCTTGGTGGTTGACGCTGCAGATGTTAATTTTGCCCAGAATACTGGCCTTCCATTTTCACTGTTGCGCTCTTAGACACGGAAGACCAGTTGGCAAACAGATAAAAATCTTTGAGTTTTGAATACTCTTCAAAGGTTGAGTCTGTTTGGTTCTGATTGCAGCTACATCATGCTGACGACAGCTTCCTGGTCCTCACTACGGATGGCATTAATTTCATGGTGAATAGTCAAGAGATCTGCGACTTTGTCAACCAGTGCCATGATCCCAACGAAGCAGCCCATGCAGTGATTGAACAGGTGACAGCAGCAAGAGCTTCTGCTAGAAAAGTCCCAATTTAGGCTGGTGCGGGGGAGGGAGGGGGCCGTGGAGCATGCGCGGGTTGGGCGGGGGGCACAGGGAGAACACCCAGGTGCAGGTCTCCGTACAGCCCCTCAGGGCTACTATGGGCTTAGGAGTCCTTTGAAATCTTGTGTTTTTGCTTCAGTATTACAAGGAATTTTACACTTGACTCCATAATAGTTCCAATTTAAAAAATGTTCACAGCTCTCCCAAGTAGTTCAGAAACTTGTGTGCAGGGAATGTGCTGTGTTCATTTTTTGGATTTGTACACAGCTTGATATGACAGTAATAGCAATAGTAAATTATAATAGTCAATAGTAATACCACTTACTATATGTCAGACACTTCACATATATTTAATTCGTGTAATCATCACTGTAACCTTCTGAGGTTAGAGCTAGTACTATCCCTTTCTACAGATGAGGAAAACCAAGGCACTGAGGCTGAAAAGTTAAGTAACTTATTCAAGATCACAAAACTATTAAATTGCAGAACTGGGCTTCAAACCCAGACAGCCAAGCTCCCAAATTCAACCACTACTCCATTAAACTAGACTGCTGCAAGTAAATATCCACTCTAGGAACACTATAGCATAGTCCTTGTCTGGTTTTTAAGAATGGGTGTGCGAGAGGCATCTGGGTGGCTAAGTGGGTTCAGCCTCTGCTTTTGGCTCAGGTCATGATCTCAGGGTCCTGGGATTGAGCCCCGCATTGGGCTCTCTGCTCAACAAGGAGCCTGCTTCCCCCTCTCTCTCTGCCTGCCTGTCTGCCTACTTGTGATCTCTGTCAAATAAATAAAATCTTAAAAAAGGGGGGCGGCACCTGGGTGGCTCAGTGGGTTAAGCCTCTGCCTTTGGCTCAGGTCATGGTCTCAGGGTCCTGGGATCGAGCCCTGCATCGGGCTCTTTGCTCAGCAGGGAGCCTGCTTCCTCCTCTTTCTCTCTGCCTGCCTCTCTGCCTACTTGTGATCTCTCTCTCTCTCTCTGTGTCAAATAAATAAATAAAATATTTAAAAAAAAAAAAAAGAATGGGTGTATGAAAAAAAAATTCAGAAAGATGTATGGATATGTCATGTGTGAGTATGTCAATCAGAGCTAAAATTGGGAATGCCCAGTAATACCCAGTAAATAAAATGTAGAATTTCCATGTGCTCTTTAAATATTCTGTTTGGATAGATAGCTCTTTGACATTGTAGCCATCACTGATCATCAGAATCACACTTTAATTTAACAGCTATTTTTTTATTTTCCAATTTTTACATTTGCAACTGGGAAGGCAGATTTAGCCCAAACCTTTAAATGATAATATTTGTAATTAAGACTTAAGATCTCATTTAAAGATTATTTATTTATTTATTTGACAGAGAGAGAGAGCTAGATCACAAGTAGGCAGAGCAGCTGGAAGAGAGAGAGGGGGAAGCAGGCTCCCTGCTGAGCAGAGAGCCTGATGTGGGGCTCAATCCCAGGACCCTGAGATCATGACCTGAGTTGAAGGCAGAGGTTTAACCCACTGAGCCATCCAGGCGCCCCAAGACCTCACTTAAGCAGTATTTGTTTGAAAGTAGGTGGGCAAGCATGAAGTATTGTCTTGTTTACTATGTGTGTTCATGAGATTACAGAAATGGGCCCAGTCCTTTGAATGATCACTTCTTTTCTAATTTCACCTACCTCTCTTAGATATGTGTGTTCTCATTCACACAGCCAATGGTATTTTAATGATTGCATTGTATTCTGCTATATTTTTGTGTCGTAATTCTTTTACTAGTTCCCCTAATCAGCAAAGTTAGTTTCTTTCACTTTCCATAATATATAGGGAAGGAGAGTGCTGTATAAACATTCTTGTATCTACTTGTGCACATCTTTTTCCTTCATACATTATTTTCTCAGGTAAGGTTCTTAGAAAATTGCTAGGTAAAAGGATACACTGTATTCTAAAACTTTTTAAAAAATATTTTGTTTATGTATTTGAGAGAGAGATCATGAGCAGGTGGGAAGGGTAGAGGGAGAAGCAGACTCTGTGCTGAGCAGGGAGCTGGATGCAGGACTTGACCCCAGGACCCTGGGATCATGACCTGAGCTGAAGGCAGACGCTTAACTGACTGAGCCGCTCAGGCTCCCTATTCAAAAACTTTTTTTTTTAATTTTAATTTTTATTTTTTATAAACAAATTTTTATCCCCAGGGGTACATGTCTGTGAATCGCCGGGTTTACACACTTCACAGCACTAACCATAGCACATACCCTCCCCAATGTCCATTCCCCCACCCACCTTTCCCGACCCCCTCCCCCCAGCAACCCTCAGTTTGTTTTGTGAGATTAAGAGTCACTTATGGTTTGTCTCCCTCCCAATCCCATCTTGTTTCTTTTCTTCTTTTTCTGCCCCCCTAGTCCCGCATGTTGCCTCTCCACTTCCTCATATCAGGGATATCATATGATAGTTGTCTTTCTCTGATTGACTCAAAAACTTTTAATAAGCTTAGCAAATTGCCCTCCAGAAGTGCTATTTTAATTTACACTGTTTTCTAGTATGTTTATAGATTTCTGTTTCTCCAAATGCTGATCATTGTTTTTTGCCAATTTGATAGGTAGAGAAATCAAATTTTAGTGTTTTAAATTTGCATCTTTTTTCTTTGTTGGTGGAACTAAACATTTGCAGAGGTTCATTAGACCCTTGTATTTCTTGTCTGTGTATATAGTGTTTTTCCATTTTCTTATGGGCATGTTTGTCTTTTTCATGGTTATTTTAACAACTTCCTATATGTTAAGTATATTAGTACTTTGGTGTTCTGAACTTTTTTGGGGGGGTCTTACAATTTATTTGTAAAACTTTTTTATATTGTGATGCTTTTTATTTTATTTTATTTTTAGTTATTTTTTTTTAAAGATTTTATTTATTTATTTGACACACAGAGAGATCACAAGTAGGCAGAGAGGCAGGCAGAGAGAGAGGGGGAAGCAGGCCCCTGCTTCTCCTTCTGCCTCGCCTGCCACTCTGTCTGCCTGTGCTCACTCTCTCTGACAAATAAATAAATAAAGTCTTTAAAAAAAACTTTTTTTTTTTTTAAACTTTTTTTTTTTTAAAGACTTTATTTATTTATTTGTCAGAGAGAGAGAACATAAGCAGGGGGAGCAGCAGACAGAAGTAGACTGCCCGCTGAGCAAGGAGCCCAGTGGGGTACTCGATCCCAGGACGCTGGGATCATGACCTGAGCGGAAGGCAGACGCTTAACCAGCTGAGCCACCCAGGCATCCCAATATTTTGATGCTTTTTATTGCAGATATTTTTATTAACCATTTCCCTCACAGTTTTAGTCTCAGGCTGTTTATTCTTTTGAAATACATTTGCTGTTCAGTATAATCCCAAGTACTTCTTACAATGTTACGTCATTTGCTATTTGAATTAGTTCTTAAAATTGATTTATAGTTCTCCCACTGTAGGAAATTTAGTTTATGCAACTTTTCATTTCGTAGGGAGCATAATAAACCTTATTGTTGCTACATCTTACATACTTTCATTTCCTTAGGTTATTACTTTTTACCTTGTATTAGTCCCTATGCTAAATGCTTTCTTTTCTTCTTCAAGAGCTACATATCTTGATCTTAGTCCACTGGTATTTCTGTTGCCTAAATTGCTCCAGTGGAATATAATTAATATGGTTTTTTGGGGGAGGTCATCTGTTATTTTGTGTCCAATCTAATAAACATGTATCAAGGTCATGCATATTGATACATGTTGAACGAATGCAAAGTCACTGTTAACTATTTTAAATGAGATCATAGCCTTCCAGAGTATCGGTTACTTTTCTTTGTACAGACTCTGATTTCCCGTGTTTTCTTCTTCCTTCCTACTAAACCTTACAGGCAATACAGTATGGTAGTGAAGATAATAGTACTGTGGTCGTAGTGCCTTTTGGTGCGTGGGGAAAGTACAAGAACTCTGAAATCAACTTCTCATTCAGCAGAAGCTTTGCCTCCAGTGGACGATGGGCCTGATTGCTTGCTGGGACGTTGAATTGCTGTGAAACACTTGTTCACTGAGCATGTCAAGAAACTTACTAGGTCGAACAAGTGTCGGGGTGACTCTGTGACTCACTAGATCAGTACACAAGTCAGTGTAAGTGTACTTACCATTTACATTGTAGCTTTTCATAAATATCTGTCATTTATGTTCAACTGTACATACTTGGTATCAGTATACATGTAATTCAGCTCTTGGGAGTCTCAAGTTGAGTGAGCAAATGAAAAGTAGCTTTGACACACTTGCTGAGTGTTATGTCTAATTTTTGAAACTCTTAGGCAGCTCTGAGTTTCTTTTGATGGTTTTTGTTCTTCATTCAGTCTGTTAGAACAGATTCTTGCCTTCAAATTCTTCAGCACTGATAGCTATTTTGACAGCTCTGCAATGTGTTAGCTGCAAGTGTTTGTTTTTAATAGTTCTACCAAGGAGTAAGTGTGAAAACTGAGTTCTCCGTGACTATATTTTGTATTTTGGACCACTTATTGGTAAACTTCCCAATGCAAAAGACATTAATTCAGATAATATGACCCTGCTAAAGTGTGTGGCTATTTACAGCAGTGCACTTTCGTATTCCAGCTGTGTCCCTTGGTCTCCATTCTTCTCTTTCTATAGCTAAGAATGCTATATAGATACATGGACTACTCCTTTGTATCAGAAAAGTTATGTACAGGCTAAGTCTTTTGGTCAAACCTACACAAACTTAAATACTGACAGTGGCAAATATTTTGTATAAAGTTTCCATTTGTTAGCTCTAACTCTGTGTTTTGTATATAGTATGTTTATGTACTGTTGTATAGAGTAAGCAAGTTGGATAATGTGTCAGTAAAAATAATACCACATTGACTGACAATGCTACAGACATAGTATGAGGTTTATGTCTCCTTTTTGCTTATTTCTGTGATTCATAGTGTAGAATAAATCTAAAACATGAAAGCATTCTATATTTCAGCTTGCTAATGTAATTTAGGAATGTAAAACTATACTTCTTTATATCTGCATGTAAGTTTGCTGTTAAAATGTGAATCTCTACATGCGTGTTTGGAATTTTATCTGCAGTTTACTTTTGCAGACAATGTAAATTGGTTATATGTGTGGGTGTATGTACCTATGTAAATTTTGGAGCCATAGAGAATTAAAGGGAACATGCCTGCATAGCTCCTTCACCAGTTAGCTTTAAATTATTGATAAGTTTATCCCCAAGGACTCTTGACACACGGAGGGCAGTTTTATAGCGGAGAACCAATGGTTATTGGCAGGTGAGGAAGTGAATTTAAAATGGCTGTGGGAGATATTTTGGGGTGGGTAATTGATGTGAAAAACACAGAAGCAGACCAGCATGTTAAAGCTACATTGCTGTATGGTAATTTGCAAATTAGTAGGACGTGAGGAAACTACTGAGTGTTAAGAATGATGTGGAGTTTTATTGCAGAGACAAACGAAAAAAGAAACCAGGAAGGTAAAGTTGGTGGAGTGTATATCTTCCAATCTCAGTTTTCATGGTCGACTGGTTTTCTGTCTTTATGTTCTATTTAAAGGTTGGTTGTTAGAAGGAACATGGCCCAATATAAATACTCACATCTTCTCACCATTTTGAGAATAGAAGAAAATAAGTCTTGAGTTTTCCTGCATATATTAATCAGGAATTTTCTTTTGATAAAAAAAGGTGACAAATAACCCCCCCCCCCCCGGAAGTTTAGTGAAAGTAAAAAACATTGAGGAAAGCAAATAGTCTCCTGTTCATTGTCTGAGAATTGAGGAACCAGAGGTAGCCTAAGAAAGCTGGAAAACTTCCTTGGCTCTTTCTGAGTTAGGTCCCAGAACCTAAATATAGAAGCTTCACTTAGGAGTATGGAGGATTTCCAAACTAAAAAGCAAACTAAAACTCTAAAGCACAAAATGACATTCTGAATATGTAGATTTCATTTTTTTTTTTTCAAGATTTTATTTATTTATTTGACAGAGACCACAAGTAAGCAGAGAGGCAGGCACAGAGAGAGAGAGGAGGAAGCAGGCTCCCTGCTGAGCAGAGAGCCCGATGCAGGGCTCTATCCCAGGACCCTGAGATCATGACCTGAGCCGAAGGCAGAGGCTTTAACCCCCTGAGCCACCCAGGCGCCCCTGTAGATTTCATTTTTTTTTTTTAAGATTTTATTTATGTATTTGTCAGAGAGAGAGAGAGAGAGCGAGCACAGGCAGACAGAGTGGCAGGCAGAGGCAGAGGGAGAAGCAGGTTCCCTGCCGAGCAAGGAGCCCGATGTGGGACTCGATCCCAGGATGCTGGGATCATGACCTGAGCCGAAAGCAGATGCTTAACCCCCTGAGCCACCCAGGCGCCCCTGTAGATTTCATTTTTGATCTGAATTTTTCACATGACTGTTCCTGTCTTTTCCTTTAGAAACTAAGGATGGGAGTGATGTTGTTAAGCTCAAAAGTCACTGATGCACTGAGGCCGATTGCCAGGTGTAACAAAGAGGAGTTTGTAGGCTTGTCTGGGCCTTGGTTTGAGGTACATACCTCAAACTTTGCTCTGTTTTACCTGAAAAGCTTTTAAAACTCGAAATCAGGTCAGTTTTGACTAAAGCATAAAAACATACTGGTGTTTATTTTTTAAGCCACAATGTTGAAGTAAAATTTGTAGGTTATTATAATCTACAAAAGATAATAAGCCTACAAGGGATTATGCAAGTAGTAGTGGAAAGAGGACTATTCTAAATATAGTTTTTTAGTTATAACTGTAAAGTTGCCATGTGGCTATTACCACGTGGGTGTAGGTATAATGTAGATTATGTATTATTGTAATTAAACCTAAATCCATTATAATTTACACTTGTCCTTCATTCATATGTAGTATATAAATCACCTTTATCAAATGTGTTGCCAAACTATTTGCCAACATTGATTTGGCAAAATACTCTTTAAATCATTGTGATTTTTCACAAGTATAAATTCTTAAGTACCTAATATATTCAAAAGTAAATGCTGTCCATCAACTGTTTGTTTGTTGTAGATTTTTGTGTTGAAGTGTTTTGAGGCCTAAACACATTTTTTTCTGAAAAAAAAAATTTGTTTTGAAGGGAACAGTTTTGAATCTCTGTACTCTATGATGCAAACTTTTCTCAAGTTCCAAACTTAGAAAGAAATTACTTGTTTTGAACAATTATTAGCACATAATCTGAATAGAAATTATTTTTTCAAAGTGGAACTTGATTTTTCTTTTAAGAATCTTGGCAGAGAATGATTTAGGTCTGTGCTAACTCCTCAATATCAGACAGGTCATTTCATTTCCTTTTTTTTTTTTTTTTTTTTTTTTTTTTTTTTTTTTTTTTTTTTAATTTATTTATTTGTCAGAGAGAGAGAGGGAGGGAGAGAGAGAGTGAGCACAGGCAGACAGAGGCAGAGGGAGAAGCAGGCTCCCCACCGAGCAAGGAGCCCGATGTGGGACTCGATCCCAGGAGGCTGGGATCATGACCTGAGCCGAAGGCAGCTGCTTAACCAACTGAGCCATCCAGGGGTCCCTCGTTTCCTTTCTAAGAATGGACAAGGATTTAATTTCATGGTAAGATGATAGTAAGAAAATGCTTCAAGGCAGGGGAAGGCTTGGTTAAAGTTTAGCATCAAGCAGTTGAATACAAGCATGAATACAAGCAGTTGAATACAATACTTTTTTGTATTTAGCCCTCCAGTTGTTCATATACTATTATCTGTGGAAAGTGACAAAAAATTTTGGTTGGATTCTATTTTATTGTACTTACTAGATTCACTTATCTGGACAACTTAAGCAGAAATAAAATGTGTCTTTGCAAGCCTAATTCTGATGACCTGCCTGTTGCTTTCGGTATCTGGAAAGAGACCCATGGACTCTGGCAGCTCCCACTGGTTGTAGGATGGTTGAAATAGTCCATTGATGGTCAGTTGAGTGTTCTGGGCTGTGAAACCATGGAGTTCCTCCCCTTCCAAAATGACTCATCTGCTATTGGATTCTAGTATAAAATTTAGCAGCTTAATGTGTCCCAAATTAATTTAATTTCTGCTGAAAATTAATTAAATTAAGTGCTCCTGTGTGCATTATTTTGCAATTTTACCGACGTGCTACTTGGGTGTATTCTGTACTTTTTCGTGGTGAGTTGATGTTATTGCTGCTTTGACAATTGTTTTAAATGTATGTAATGGAATAATTGTGAACAGACTAAAATGATCTATCTCGGTGTTCAAAACACCACTTTAATAAAGTACATCCATTAAACACTTTTTGAAATTCAGGTGTTTATTTGGAATCCAGACTCCCAATATTTATTATGTGATCCTGTGACCACTGATATTCAAGAGCCAGTGAATGGTTGGGAATTTAATAGTGAAAATCAGGATGTTTAAAGAATTAGTTTGAGGAATCTTTGGAAAAAGTGTATACACTTACCTATTCAAATTTTTTTTAACTTGATCTCAAGCAAAATTTGTCTTTTTTAAAATTTCCCTCTTCCAAAATATTTGTTGGTACATCAGAGGAAAATGATCATGATGATTTTCTAATATTTTGCATGTGGTGTATTTCACTATCATTTCTACATATTTAAAAAAAACAGAAGTAGGGGTTTGGCAGTGATCCTGCAGACCTCAGCATTACACATTTAACAAGCAATTTTTATTGTCCTATCATTAATTGAATAGTTGCATACCTTTGGCACAAGGATATCTCCTGTATTGTTTTCCCAAAGGCAACTTGGTAAACTCCATCGCAGTAGAGATCTGTCCCGTTTTGTTCAAATTCCATACCTAGCACTCTTCAGAGGTTTAGCAATGAGATGTTGAATCATTGCTGATTAATGTTTGTTGGATAAGTTAATGCATTCAATTATACTTCCATTGATTTTTAGTGGGGAAATGGACATTGCATACCTTAAATAATAAGCCAAACATAGTATTTAATGGTGAAGGAATGATATGTCACCTCTTCCAGAGTTTCCTTAGACCATGATCAGTTATGCCTTCATATATATGGCTCAGAATCTTGTTCTGAACAAAAACCTTGAAGAGCAGTGCCTCATGAATGACTCTAACCTTGCTTTTTTAGAAGACTGAGAAGGGGAAATGAATATTAAGAGTCTTTTGCATATACCATCTCATTTATTCACAATGATCACACAGGAAGCCTTTCTAATTGTACTTCTTATAGATGAGGAAATGGAGCCTTCATGCAGCTCATAATGGCAAGATCCAATTCAGGCCCCTTTGACTTCAAAGTCCTTCTCATCTACCATAACCTCCTTTGTACATTGGCAAAAGCAAAACCCAGTTACTACTGTCAAACATCTGTGAACATCTATTTGCAGAAGGCTCTGGTGCACGTGAAATAGAATTACAAGAAATGATCCACAAACTCTTGAGTGGATGGATGAGCATATTAGAGTAACTGAGCCTCTGTCACAAAAAATAAATTATGTCCAAGCCAAGTAAGTATAATGGCAGTGACTGTGAATGAATGAGCAAAATTACAGCTTTAAACAGTACAGGGTTTAGATGAATTCTTATGGAAGTCTAATAAGTCAGTCTACCAATGATAAGCGTTTACTGAGCTGCCTAGGTCTGTAAATGGCACCAGCTTAGGCCTAGCAGGGCGTGGGGAAGGTAGTGGTTGATTACCTCCCTTGAAGAACTTTGTCAGAAGGCAGGGAAGTGAGGAAAGTGAGTTATACCAGATAGTGTTCACCTGCACAGATAAAGCAAAGATGCTTGGACCCTAAAGAGATCTAACCAGTGAAGTCCTTAAGCCTTTGGCCACATGTCAAGGGTAGGTTCTTTAAAGGACCAGGAGACCTATATCATGTCTTAGGAGGCAAGTAACCAAGGGCAGAACCAGTTACATATTTTGTGCAAATTGAAAACAACAGGCCCTTGTTCAAAACTGATGAAGAATTTCGAAGACAGCAACTGCAGAACACTAAACCAAGTTTGGGGCCCTTTTAGGAACTTGGTCTCACGTAGCTACGCAGGTTATGCACCTGTGAAGCTGGCCCTGATCTGAGTGAAAATACTTACAGGAGCAAATCTTGCACGTTAATGCTGAGCACAGAAGAAAAGAGCACAATGTTAGCAAGGCAAGAATATTTCCTCTACAACACAAAATGTATACAAGCTAGGAGGGCACAAAGCCTTAATAGAAGTGATAGAAAACTTCTCATAAGAGCCAAAAGGACTAACCTTCAATGAAGTTGCCCCTAGAGTTATCTAGGCATCTTTATTTACAATGTCTAATTTATTGCTCTCTAAAATATTGCAGGGTATGGGTACAGATTGGGTTCCCTGGGAAGCAGGCTCTGAGACAGATTTATTAGGTAATGCTCTTGGCAACAGCACATGCAACAGGGGTGGGAAATGGGCAAGAATGGGCAGAGGGAGAAGTTGATTTGTGATGCAAAGACCCATGTCCCTCCACAGGGAACTCTGAAATTGGGATGTCCCTTCAGAGTTGTTTGATTTTTGTCTTAAATAAAATGAGGACTTTATTATTTCACAAACCAAAGCAAGGTCATGAGGCAGCCAGATCATGAGTCACGGGTTGGTGACGTGGAGGCTGGAAAAATCCATCGTGAGCATCACTGAAGAACAACAATATCCATGAAGGTGAATCTCTTCTGCAGGTAGCTGCAGAACTGAGATAAGGCCCTTTAGGGTACAACTGGGTCAGGGATGTGCCCTAAATAGAGAAAAAGGAACAGGTCCCTATAAAGGCTCATGCTGCTCATTATTTTCTCTAGAGAGCACAGATGTCTACTCTCCCAAACAGGTTGGGAGTGACTAATGCACACCATGGAGACCTGGCAGGTGGTAGAGCTGAGATGACTTGTGCCACAGTAACTGGCAGTGACAATTTTGGGAAGTGCTCCAAGCAAGTTGGGAAGTATAAAACAACTGTTGGAAACTTCTTCCCACATACCTGGAACTTGTGAAGGAAATTTCCCGTGTGTATATTCAGATGTGTGAGTTTCAATTTCAGGAACATATCTCCCTCATAAAGGTTCT
Source organism: Mellivora capensis (assembly GCA_004024625.1). Lineage (NCBI taxonomy): Eukaryota > Metazoa > Chordata > Mammalia > Carnivora > Mustelidae > Mellivora > Mellivora capensis. Next base: position 47,506 of record PISX010014498.1, read on the forward strand.
CCTTCAGTGTTGTTATATTGAATAAGGAGAGAACATGTTCCCTGCATGTCTATGGCTTTACTTCATGTGAACTTTCCTGTGCCCAGGAAATGAATCAACTGAAGGCTTTCTCAAATTTACTGCATTCTTAAAGATTATCTGCTTTGTGAAGTTTGTTTGTTTTTAAGATTTATTTATTTGAGACAGTGTGTGCTGCCTGAGTGGGGGGAAGGGCAGAGGGAGAGAGAAAATGCTCAAGCAGACTCCTCTGCTGAGTGCAGAGCCCATCCAGGGGCTCGGTCCTAGGACCCCAGATCGTGATCCTTGCTGAAACCAGGAGCCAGAAGCACAACCAACTGAGCCACCCCCCCTCCCCCAGATGTCTGCCCCTGCTTTGTGAAGTTTCTAGTGCTGAATCAGAGCAGACCATTAGCTGAAGACTTCCCTGCGTTTGCCCAGCACAGGATGCCTTCCTTCCTGTGTGGTGGTGAATTCCGGTGCTGAATGAGGTTAAACCTTTAGCTGAAAGCTTCCTCATATTTGCTGCACTGGTGAGATCTTTCTCTGATATGAGTTTTTTGGTACTGAGCTAATTGGGCTCTAAAGAATTTCCCACATTCTCTGTACTCATGAGGCCTTTCTCCCGTGTGACCTCCTCTGTGTTGAATGAAGTCACAATCACTAGTGCAGGGTTTTCCATGTACTCTGCACTCACAATGCCTTGCTCCAGTGTGAACTCTTCTGTACAATAAAGCTGGAGCTTTGGCCAAAGAATTTCCCACATTTGCTACACTTAACAAGGCTTTGCCTCAATGTGAATCGTTGTTGAAGGAAAATGGAGATGTGAGTGAAGAATTTTCCACACTGGTTGCATTTATAAGGCTTTTTCCCAGTGTGGGCTTTATTTTACTTTTTATTTACTTATTTTTCAAAAAAAGTTTTTTAAGATTTTCATTTATTTGACAGAGAGAGAGACACAGCAAGAGAGGGAACACAAGCAGGGGGAATGGGAGAGTGAGAAGCAGCCTTCCCGCCCAGCAGGCAGCACGATGCGGGGCTCAATCCCAGGACCTTGGGATCATGACCCGAGCCAAAGGCAGCTGCTTAACACCTGGGCCACCCAGGTGCCCATTTATTTTACTTTTTTTTTTTTTTTAAAGATTTTATTTATTTGTCAGAGAGAGAGAGAGAGAGAGCGAGCACAGGCAGACAGGGTGTCAGGCAGAGGGAGAAGCAGGCTCCCCGCCAAGCAAGGAGCCCGATGTGGGACTCCATCCCAGGACGCTGGCATCATGACCCAAGCAGAAGGTAGCCGCCCAACCAACTGAGTCCCCCAGGCGTCCCTTATTTTACTTTTTAAAATATTTTGTTGCTTATTTGAGAAAGGGAGAAAGCTGGGGGGAGGGGCAGAAGAAAAGGGGAAGGAAGAGAGGGAGAGATGCAGACTTCCCGCTGAGCAGGGAGCCTGAGGTGGGCTCAAGTCGAGACCATAGCAGATTGCCTGAGCCAAGGCAGACCCTTAGCCCCCCTGCCCCCGCAGTGTGGGCTTTCTGACTTTGAAAGAAGTTAAACCTTTCAGGGAAGTCTTTCCCACATTCACTGCACTCCTCCAAGACCTTTCGAAACCGCCATAGAAACGTAAAAATGGATGGAAATTAAGATATACACACTAATGCTTCAGTAAGGCTTGACTTTGAACACCTTTTCTCTTCCTCATTCTTGAAGCCTCCCCCTCCCCTTCACCAGTTTTCCTGTAGAATCCTTTGTTCCACAAACTTGGTATCAATGTTGTCGCCTGGCGGGCTCGATGTATATATACTCAGAAATGAGGTTGAGGTGTCCTTCCCAGGGCGGGTCGTGAGACCACCCTGAAGACCTAATGAGCAAGGGTGGCAGCACGCGCCAGATTCCTATAGAAAGGGCCCAGATCCTGTATTTTCCTTTAAAACCCCTCGGCCTTTTTTTTTTTTTTTTTTTTTTTTAGATTTTATTTATTTGTGAGAGAGGGAGAGAGAGAGAGAGAGAGAGCACGAACACAGGCAGAGTGGCAGGCAGAAGGAGAAGCAGGCTTCCTGCCGAGCAAGGAGCCCGATGCGGGACTCGATCCCAGGACGCTGGGATCATGACCTGAGCCGAAGGCAGCCGCTTAACCAACTGAGCCACCCAGGCGTCCCCGCCTCGGCCTTTTAAAACCCCCAGCGGGTCCGTGTTCTAATTCGTCCCAGGCGTCCAGAGGTCAGTTTTCCAAAACGCTTTGTCCGGCGCGCACTCTGGTGCCTGGCTCTGAGGGGCTGCCGAGGCGGGACTGCGGCGGGGGCTCGCGGTTTCTGCCCCCCACCCACGCCGGGTGCCGGGGAGGACCGGCAGGCCGCGGAGACCCAGCGCCCAGGACCGCGAGGGCGGCGGGCGGGAGCGCGCTCTCAGAGCGGCGGAATGCGCCCTTCCCACCCCCCGGGACTCGTTTCCTTCACTCCCTTGGCATTTGCCGGACAGCTGGTTGCCTCTCTCCTCCTCCCTTCTCTTCTATTTCCTTTTCTAGTTCCTTCCTTCCTTCCTCTCCCGGGCCCGGCCGCGCCCAACTGAAACAGAACCAGCGGCGGCGCCCACTGCGAAGCGGAGGGACCGCCCGCGCGCCGCGGCTCCGCCCACTCCCGCTGGACTTCCGCTCCTGCTTCGGGCGATGCAGAAGGTCTCCGGGCCCAGAGCTCGGCTGTCGGCGCGGGGGCTCTCCCCTCCCCGGGGAAGAGGAGGGCGGACCCGAGCTGCGGTCCGGCCGGGCTCCCCCTGGTGGGGCAATAGTTTCTCCAGTCCTGAAGGTAGGTTGTGGTCGCACAGCACAGCATCCACGACGTAGTAACCACACTTTGCAGATAAGGCTGCGAAGAACGAGGGATTTGTCCAAGGTTCCAGGGGGGGGTGGTTTCCGTCCAGTTCAAACCCTCATTCCCAGGAATCGTGCCTGATTCATAACTTGTTAAAACTTTTGGCCTGGGTGGCTGTGTTTGCACCAACAGACTTTCCGCGGTTTGGACATCTTGGGAGAGCCGATCGTTAGCTAGTCAACAACCAATCAGATTCTCTCTACACAACCTACACAGTACTGAGGGATGGACTGGCTCCCTAACTGTGTAATGAGAGGAGCTAGGACCCCGAGATCATGCCAAGCTGACGAGGGCCTTTCCTAGGTCATGTGAGTGTGCTGGCTTGGGATTCAAATCCAGCCCTATCTCATCCCAAAGTCAGTTATTTTCCAGAAATATTAAGGATGTATATACTTAATTAGATGGGGAAAAAACTCATAAGGAACCTGAGAATGCTACAGCTGCTTACGGGAAACCAGGAAGACTTGAATAATAAGGGAAAATGTGTCAGGAGAAGAAAGGACATAGTAAAAGCACCCTGAGACCGGGACAGAACTTAACCAAGCTCCTACACTGCATTCCTGACTACATTTGAGGCTCCTACTACCCCATACTATTGTAAGGACTTATTTTAGCCATCCAGGTTAAACAATAACCTTGTTTAACCCTTAAACTGTCCCTGCCCTCCTTCCCCCAGGGGACTTACTTAAAAACAAGTCCCCGGAACCAGTCCCAGGTAACAAAACTCAAATACAAGGGTGGGTCAGGCCAGGTGGAGACATCGGATCAGTGGAGGGTTGCATGCTGTCTCCCTAGCTACCAAGGAGTATGGGCCCCGCCCTTTGGGAGCCTTTTGGGCACCAATTCTGACCAAAGTGATAGGCTAATTCAGATATCTACTAGGATAAATTGTAATTCAGTTGGTCACCTAGCATGACTGTGCAGCTTTCTCTGTGTGTTACAGTTTCATTGGCCACCTGTGCGTGGCCAGGCGCAACCGCATGGCCTTTGCCCTTAAAAGCTAGTCTGTGAAGCAGAGAGGGGTCGCCCTCTCTGAAAGAGGTGCGGCCCTGAGCGTTCAGTTTGATTCTTGATGCTTGGCTTGAAATAAAGCTTTGCTTGACCTTCGCTTTGTATCAGTCTCGCTCCTTTAATCACGGACTCATTATTGGGGGACCTAACATTTGGAGGCTCTGCCAGGATTAAACGACGAGAACTGAGCCAGCATCAGAATTTCTGGGAAAGGGATGCCTGGGTGGCTTAGGTCATGATCCCAGCGTCCTGGCATCGAGTCCCACATCGGGCTCCTTGCTCGGCAGGGAGCCTGCTTCTCCCTCTGCCTCTGCCTGCCACTCTGTCTGCCTGTGCTCGCTCATTCTCTCTCTCTCTCTCTCTCTGACAAATAAATAAATAAAATCTTTAAAAAAAAAAAAAAAAAAAAGAATTTCTGGGAAAAGCCTCCGGAGGTAAGATCTCCAGATTTTACTCTGTGGGATATGGTCTGTCTGTCTTGTTGGGGAGCTCCAAGGTATAGCCCACCGGGGAGAAGCTGGATGCAGCCATGCTCCCCAGGGCTGGAGTGGATGTGGGGACGCCCCTTCCCTCCACTGGTAGATCGCCAGGGGGTTTGAGTCCCCCTAGACGGCCAGAAGATCAAAAAGTCCCCACCAGTGGCAGGTTCTGGGTAAGAACCGCTGGGCCTGCGGTTGTCTTTGTCTTTTTTGTGTCTGCTGTGCTGTTCATTGTGTTTGAAGGAATGGGGCAAGCAGAGAGTAAGGGGATTCTGACTTTTGTCTCTCTGTTCCTCCTAATAGATGTGGGGCTTCTCCCTCACTCATTTCGTGTATTAAGGGCTATAACTGGAGCCAACTGGGGTTAGTCTAACTCGAGACAGAGACTTTAAGGAATATTCCCAAGCAGCTGCCGAAACAAACTGTTTGTTTCGGGGACATTCCTTGCCCTCTCTGGCCCGACGTGGACTGCCTAGCCCTCCCCCCTTGATGACGGGAAAGTATGGCGTCTGCTCCTCTCTTGGAGCTGATGAGCCCTAGAACTGGGAACCCTTTCTCTGCATTCTGGTGGCACTTTGTTCTGTTCTCCATTGTCGGGAAACAAGAAGAACACCTCCTGGACCTAACACCCCCCACTCCGCATCTTCCCACCCAGGTCTCAGGTAAAGATTCCAAGTGGAGTGGGCCCAGGTGGAACATAAATCAGCATTTGAACTAAGTTAAGTTTATTGGGTTAATTAAGATAAACCTGTCTTTTGAGTTAACAGTAGTAAATGTGAAACTTCAGAATTTTCACTTCAGGTCAAATAAGCTCGTGTTATTTGTTAAAATCTGTTAAAATTTGTGTGAAAATCCATTGAAATCTATTAGCAAAGAGATGACTAAACTGATGGTTAATTGTCTGTCTCAAAGTTTTAATGGGTAATTGTTAAAGTAGCTTTCAAAGTCTTTGGTAACCTGAAACTTTAAACCAA
>PISX010014499.1:0-19560 GCA_004024625.1 Mellivora capensis
ATCCCGCAGTGCCATACATTACACAGTGCTCACAACCATAGCTGCCATCTGCCACATTACTACCTCACTATGTTCCCTATGCTGTACTTTTCATCCCCAGGACTTACTCATTTTACAGCTGTAAGTCCGAACCTCTTAATCCCCTTCACCACCTTTGCCATCTCTGCCCCTGCAACCACCAGTTTGTATTTATTAGTCTGTTTTTTTCAGATCCCACACGTAAATTATATGGCATTTGTCTTTCTCTGCCTGACTTATTGCACTTGGCATAATACCCCCTGGGTCCATCATGTTGTCCCAAATAGCAAGCGCTCATTCTTTTCTATGGCTGTGTGATATTCTATCATATAAATATGGAATTGTATATTGTGTGTGCGTGTATACACACATACCACATCACCTCTTTATCTATTTCTTTTTTTTTTTTTTTAAGATTTTATTTATTTGACAAAGAGAGACACAGAAAGAGAGGGGACACAAGCAGGGGGAGCAGAGAGGGGGAAGCAGGCTTCCCGCTGAGCAGGAAGCTACTTAACAGCTGAGCCACCCAGGCGCCCTTCTTTATCCATTTCCATGAATGGACACTTAGGTTGCTTCCATATCTTGGCTACTGTAAATAATACTGCAATAAACATAGGGGTGCATGTATCTTTTCAAATTAGCTTTCATGGGGGGGGCAAATAGCCAGCAATGGAATTACTAGATCACATGGTATTTCTATTTTTAATTTTCTCAGGAACTCCCATACCATTTTCATTTTCGCACTTCCCTGATGATGAGTGATCGTGGGCATCTTTTCATGTGTCTGTTGGCCATCTGGATATCTTCTTTGGAGAAATGTCTGTTCAGGTCCTCTGCCCATTTTTTACATAGATTATTTATTCTCAATGTATTTTTAAAGGCATGTTAATTGAGATATAATTTATATTCAGGAAAACTCAACTTTCTCTAGTGTGCAGTTCTGTGAATTCTGACAAATGTATACATGACAGGACTCTCTCGTGGTGAAGTTTCTTTGCGCCCCTTTGTAGTAAGTCCCCCTCCCCTCCCCCACCAGCTCCTAAGCAACCACAGATCTGTTCTGCCTCCTTATCCAGAATACCATGGAATCATACTGTATGCATGCAGCAGTTCTCAGTCTGTTTTGAATTTATTTAGGAAAGCAACATTGATAAATTCATTTTTAACCTCTGGTAATTTCTAGTCAATTCACTGTGTTTCCTAAGTATTGTCATTTCATCCTGCAGAAAATTTTTTTCTTCCACCCCTATATTGAAAAACACGGGTTTGAACTGCATGGTCCACTTCTATGTAGATTTTTTTAGTAAGTACAGTACTGTAAATATATTTTCTTTTTTTTATGATTTTATTTATTCATATGGGACAGAAAGAGAGAGAGGCAGAGGGAGAAGCAGGCTCCCCACGGAGTAGGGAGCCCAATGTGGGACTCGATCCCAGGACCCCAAAACCATGACCTGAACCGAAGGCAGACGCCTTACCATCTGAGCCACCCAGGAGCCCTGTAAATATATTTTCTTTCCTTCGCAATTTTCTTCTTTTTTTTTTTTTTTTTTTTTAAGATTTTATTTATTTATTTGTCAGAGAGAGAGAGGAGTGAGAGCAAGCACAGGCAGACAGAGTGGCAGGCAGAGGCAGAGAGAGAAGCAGGCTCCCTGCTGAGCAAGGAGCCCGATGTGGGACTTGATCCCAGGACGCTGGGATCATGACTTGAGCCGAAGGCAGCTGCTTAACCAACTGAGCCACCCAGGTGTCCCTCCTTTGCAATTTTCTTAATGACATTTTTTCCCTCTAGCTTACTTTATTATAAATACGGTATATAATACATATAACATATAAAATATGTATTAAATGAATGTTTATATTATTGATAAGGCTTCAAGCCAATAGTAGGCTATTAGTAGTTAAGTTTTGGGGGAGTCAAAAGTTATACACTGATTTTCAACTGTGAAGGTGTCAGTACCCCACCCCCCATGTTGTATAAGGGTTCACTGTATTTGTCTATATATTTCCTTCTGTGCTTATAATAAGCATTTCTACTCATTAGGGTAGTAAGGAAATACAGAGATCTAAATGGGACATTTACTATGTTACACTCATTTTTCAATCTCATCTGCTAATAACAATCTTCCCTGATGTCAACTGATTATTAAATATTAATACGAAGGTGTTATATTTTAATATTTTTAACAAATTAAACCCATGAAAACAATCCTCGTTAGAATATTTTTGTAGCTTAGAATATTTCCAACGATTAAGTAGATAATGTGTTTCTATAGCTATCAGTTTCTTAGCAATTGTATAATGGCAAAAACAAATATTAGTTTTCAAAATACTGTCTCCATAAAATTAGTTCCTTTAGGAAAGCAGTCACTTTCTCACTCATTGTTAAAATGTTATGTTTATCTTGAAGGCACAGATTAATGGGGGTTAGGGAAAGGGCTTCACTGTTTTCCACTTGTTCGCTCTACTTGCTTTAATACATTATCTTCGATTTGTGGGTATTCACAAGAATCATTTGATAAACCTAAAATCCACATAACCACACATGGATAAACCACAATAAAGCAAACCACCATCAACTTTAATTGAATGATTCCAAGTTTTCCATCAGGTATCTAGTGTATAGCGCTGATTCTGGGCCAGATTGCTTGCAGCCATCATTCATTCTGATTGGTCAGTGTACCAGCCACAGGTGTTTTTGTTTTTAAGATCACCCCCGCTAAACGACAGGCTGTGTAAATCAGTATGCTATGGAGACCACATTAGAGACCTCATACCAAGTCATATTTTAAATATTAGCAAAAGCTAAGTTTCTTAAGATGAAAAATAAACATACATAGAAATTTTCATTATTTTCTTCCCTTACCTCCAAGGATGGCCTCATACATACTTCCACATATCCTACCTTGGAAGCTATGGGTCTGACCATTACAGAATGGTCCAGAAAGGCAGGTTTGGTTCAGTACCCAGACTGTCTCTAAAGAAGTAGAGCTTTCCAAAATGGCCAGCATCCCAAAGTAAAGGATTCCCCCAAACTGGAAGCATTCAAGCAGAGGCCAGATGAGCAGCTGGATGCTCACTTGCTAGAGATGCAGTGACAGGGAAACACACTGGGTTCAATTACCTCCTAGATCCTTTCTTCTGTATTGTGTTAAATACTAGAAAGGACAAGTAGCACCCAGGTTTCTATTTGTAAGGAAAGTAACAGATAATAAAGAGCTAGCCCAGTATTCAAAAAACCTATCACCAAACTTGGTAACTTTGGGTAAGTCATGCCATGTCCCTGGCTATGTTTTCTCATCTGCAAAACGTGGGTCAGAATTCATTCACTTTTGAGGCCCTATACAGAGCTAAGATTCTGGGATTCTATGATTCTTTTTCCTTCACCAAATATTCAATATTCACCATATGTTGGTTCTTTAGAAAGAAGATTTTCTTTTCTTTTTTTTTTGTTTTAATTAGAAATAGAAGTTAATTTTTTCATGGCACCTGGGTGGCTCAGTCGGTTAAACGTCTGCCTTCAGCTCAGGTCGTGATCCTGGGGTCCTGAGATCGAGTCCTGCTTGGGCTTCCTGCTCAGCACAAGCCTGCTTCTCCCTCTCCCCTCTGCTCATTCTCTCTCTCGCTATTTCTCTCTCTCCTTCAAATAAATAAATAAAATATGTTTAAAAAAAGTTAATTTTTTCAAATGGCTCTTTGGTGTATATTAAGTGATAGATTATTTAATGTTTCTTAATAATGTAATGTGTTTTGTAGCTGTTACATCAACTTTGCAATTCTGGAATTATTTTAGCAATTCTTCAAAAATATTTCTCTACTCAATTTTTCTGAGATTTTATTACGATTTTTCCATCTATGTTAATGAATAAGAATCTCCTAAATTATCTTATGTTGTTTTGCTCTTCTTTTTTAAAATGATAAATAAAATCTTTCAAAAAAAATTTTTTTAAATTTTTTTGAAAGATTTTATTTATTTATTTGACGGACAGAGATCGCAAGTAGGCAGAGAGGCAGGCAGAGAGAGGGGAGGGGAAGCAGGCTCCCTGCTGAGTAGAGAGCCTGAAGTGGGGCTAGATCCCAGGACCCTGGGATCATGACCTGAGTGGAAGGCAGAGGCTTTAACCCACTGAGCCACCCACGCGCCCAAAAATTAAAAATTTTTTAAAATGGGGCACCTGGGTCGTTCAGTCGGCTGAACATCGGCTTTTGGCACAGGTCATGATCTCGGGGTGCTGGGATTGAGCCCCGCATCCTGCTCCCTGCTCATAGGGGAGTCTGCTTCTCCCTCTGCCCCTCCCCACAACTCACGCACACACGGGCTCCTGCACTCTCTTTCTCTCAAATGAATAAATAAAATCTTAAAAAAAAAAAAAAAATGAAAGTCGTAGGTGCACCTGGCTGGCCCAGTCGGTAGAACATGCAACCCTTAACATCAGGCTTATAAGTTCAAGCCCCATGTTGAGTGGAGTGATTACTTAAAAATAAAATCTTTAAATAAGTAAAAATAAAAATGAAAGTCATATTTACTTCAGCAAATGAACTGGGTATCTTACTATTGTTTTCTATACTTCAGAAGTATATGGAAGTTCTTTGATAGTTTGGAAAATTCTCAGGAAAGCTATTACAGGCAAATGACATTTTTTTTTTAAAATAAGCTCTAGGCCCAACATGGGGCTCAAACTCACAATCCCAAGATCAAGAATCATATGCTCTTCTGACTGAGCCAGCCAGGTCCCCCTGGACATATTCTCTTTTTTTTTTTTTTAAGGTTTTATTTACTTATTTGACAGAGAGAGAGAGATCACAAGTAGGCAGGGAGGCAGGCAGAGGGAAGAGGAAGCAGGCTCTCCGCGGAGCAGAGAGCCCGATGCAGGGCTCGATCCCAGGACCCTGGGATCATGACCTGAGCCGAAGGCAGAGGCTTTAACCCACTGAGCCACCCAGGCGCCCCGACATATTCTCTTTTAAATGGCAGTTCTGTAATATTATATCTTCAAAGATGCTGGACATTTTGATACTAGTAATCAAATCTTTAGAATCAAGCTGACAGGTCATGCTTTTAAAATCTAATTGATTTATTTTATTATTTATCTCCATTTCAATTATAAATTTACTAAATTGTACTTTTAGACTGAGCTTATACGTTACCAACTTAATTTTTTTTTTAAGATTTTATTTTTAAGTAATCTCCACACCCAATTTGGGGCTTGAATTTACAACCCCAAGATCAAGAGTCACATGCTTCACCAACTGAGCCAGTCAGGTGCCCCAATACTTTACCAATTTAATCTATAAGAACTAATTAACGTGGAGAGCCTGAGTGGCTCAGTTGGTCAAGCATCTCCTGTCAGCTCAGGTCATGAACCCAGGGTCCTGGGATCGAGCCCCACTTCGGGAACCCGCTTCTCCCTCTCCCTCTGCCTGCTGCTCTATATCTTTGTTTTCTCTCTCTCTCTGTCAAATAAATAAAATCTTTAAAAAAAAAAAAAGAACCAATTAATGATATCATATATTTTTCAAATTTTTACCATTCATGCTTGGTTTTCTTATTCTATTTTGATTTAAGTTCTAACCACAAACCCCTTAAAAAAGAAAAACATTTCACCCTTTTCCTTAATACAGAGAGTTAAAGTATGATTTTTTTTTTCTTTATAGTACTGCTTAGGTATTATCACATTAATTTTCTTGCACAGAATTTGAAATTTCACTATTTTAAAAATACTAGCCTTTAACATATCCTCTCCAACGCAGATGTTAAAGAAGTATTTTTTGTTTCTATATATTTGATCACCATTTAATTCTACCTAACTCATTTATTTCTGTAAGAGATATAGTATAAAATTATGTATAAATTTCTGGCTATTCATACATTTCTGACTTCTTCATCCATGTATTTTGGCATGATGTTCCTTAAAATGACTAAATTTAGTACTACTAGGTGTTCGTTATTTAATGTAAATTTGGTATTTGCCATTAAAATTTTGAGGGCGAAATTTATCAGGTATAATGTACACAGTCACTGCTACTTTACTATTTGTTCTAGCATGATGAGGAAAACTTAGACCATACTTTTTTTTTCCATACCTTTATTTTAATTTTTTACAAATGTCATGTTAGGTATTTCTTTGCATCTTATATACTTGGATGATTGAACTTTGTTTTGTTTTCTAAATTGATGACCCTTTTGGAGCACCTGAGTGGCTCAGTGGGTTAAGCCTCTGCCTGCGGCTCAGGTCATGATCTCAAGGTCCTGGGATCGAGCCCCGCATCGGGCTCTCTGTTCCGCGGAGAGCCTGCTTCCCCCTCTCTCTCAGCCTGCCTCTCTGCCTACTTGTGATCTCTGTCAAATAAATAAATAAAATCTTAAAAAAATAAATAAATAAATTGATGGCCCTTTAAAAAATAAAATCAGTCCTTGGATTTCCTAAGCAGATAATGCTACCACATGATAATAATTTTGTCTCTTTGTTGCTAATAGCTTTTTCTTAGATATTTATTTGTTTATTCATTTGACAGAGAGAGAGAGAGTACAAGCAAGGGGAGTGGCAGACAGAGGGAGAGGGAGAAACAACCTCCCCACTGAGCAGGGAGCCTGACTCGGGGCTTGATTCCAGGACCCTGGGATCATGACCTGAGCCAAAGGCAGCCACTTAACTGACCGAGCCACCCAGGTGCCCCATTATTAACTATATTTACTTTTAACTTCTGCACTAGAATCAGCAAAATGGTGATTAGCAACAGTGATAGTAACGTCCACTAATAATGCTTCAAATATTTTATTCTTAAAGTGACATTTGCTGCCGATTTGTGACCCTTCTTTTTGAAGGTGAACTGAACCCATTTACATTTAATAACTGTAATGAGAGTTTATGAAATGAATGCATAATTGAATTCCTTCATATCTCGTTTTTTCTTTTGCCGTAAGTTGATGTGTATAGGTATAATGAGGGATAAATACAACCTAATATGATTAGTCGACTTGATGATATACAGTATGAATTAAATTGGACTCTTACTTGCCTTTTTTCTTTCTCTGAAAACACAATTTTCTTATGTCAGCTTTCTCCTAATTCTTTAGTGAAGTAAAAAATGAACTAGAACACGATGGAGTCCCATTTAAAATTCAAACAAAGACATTCAAAGGTCATGCCTTTCAGCAAGCGAAACTAGATGAGCATGGGCAAATAACTGAAAACATAAGATTTTCACCATGGCACAACCCTATACTGCAATCAGTCCCAGTAATTCAACTGCCTTTGCACTTGGCAATTATGTTCTACAAGTGAATCTGCTGATGACTAGCAAAATTACAAAATGAACCCAAGGCCAACTAATCAAGAGTCACAACAAAGAAACTAGGAGTGCAGGTCAAGGCAGGGGGTCACAGCTTGCCAGATATTATACCATTTGCCTAGTTTTCATTTAAGAATTGCTACAATGGGGGCACCTGGGTGGCTCAGTGGGTTAAGCCTCTGCCTTCGGCTCAGGTCATGATCTCAGGGTCCTGAGATCAAGCCCCACATCGGGCTCCCTGCTCAGCAGGGAACCTGCTTCCCCCTCACGCCCCCGACCTGCCTCTCTGCCTACTTGTGATCTCTGCTGTCAAATAAATAAATAAAATCTTTAAAAAAAAAAAAAAAATTGCTACAATGAATAAAACAAATTTCTCCTCTGAGTTAATAGAAAAGAACAGATACTACCTATCACCATTCTACGACCATGAAATTTCCTGAATGTATGATTAAAAGAGAAAAAGTCTTTAAAAACAATATTAAGCATTCCTGTTTTCACAAAAGAAGCCCTATTTCTGAATTTAAAACATCATTCAGCATTTGCTTAAGAATCACATAAAAAAAAAGAATCACATTTAGATAATATAGCTTTTGACATATAAAAGTTCTATGGGAAAAACTAAGACCTCTTTAATTTTGCTTTAACATCAGACTAAAGACAGCAATTAAAAAACTCAGTAAGAGCATGACTTAGCTTCAAGAAGTACTTCCAAAATTCAACCACCTTGCTTCTCTTCAGGAGGAACTATACACCATCATAAATCTTTTCTAACTTAACTTTTGGAGAAGAAAATGGAAAATCAAACCCACAGGACAGTAGCTGAGTAAAATATTTCCTTCTCCATGTCCGGCAAAGAAGTGCTTTCCCTTCAAGCTGCTCTATTTCAACAGATGATTCAACTGGTCCTGTAGATCAGAAGACTGCTCAACACTAGAAATCAGAACAGAGAAAAAGTTTATCTGGAATGAGCAATAAAGACCTCTCTTTGTACAATTTGTACTTTAATGCATATACACTGCTGAAGCTAAATCCAAATTTATATTGGTCCACTACAGTTCCAGAAGTTTAAACTATGGAAAAAAGGTCTGTAAAGCCAATTAGTGTAACCAGTATTGTAAGGGACAGATTTCATCCCTTCAAAAAAACAAGACTACTTAATGACCTCAGCACACTTACTTAACGAATTTACCAACATAGAGGGTTTTCTATTCCTTAAGTTTGGCATCTACACACTATAATTTTCAGAAAGCCTTTACTAGTGAATTAACTTACTGCCTGCCTTTGAAACATACAGTTGACCCTTGTACAATATGGAGTTTGAAGGCACTGACGCCCCACACAGTCAAAATCTGTGTATACCCTGATTCCCCCAAAACTAGACTACTAGCCTACTATTGGCCAGAAGCCTTACTGATAACAGAAACAGTCAATTCACATAAATTTTATAAGGTTATATGTATTCATACTATACTCTTATAATAAAGTAAGCTAGAGGAAAAAGATGTTATTAAGAAAGTCATAAGGGGGGATATCTGGGGGGCTCAGTCATTGAGCGACTGCCTTCTGCTCGGGTCATGATCCCAGGTTCCTGGGATCTATGCCCGCATCTGGCTCCCTGCTCAGCGGGAGGCCTGCTGTCCCTCTCCCACTCCCCCTGCTTGTGTTCCTGTTGCCGCTGTCTCTCTATCGAATAAATAAATAAAATCTTGAAAAGAAAATCACAAGGAAGAGAAAATACATTTGCAATACTATACCGTATATATATTTTTAAAAATCTGTGTATAAGTGGAACTGTGTAGTTCAAAGTTGTATTGTTCAAGGATCAACTGAACTGTTTTCTCTATATCCCAAATGAGCTACCCCAGAGTGTGGTCAATTTAAGGGCGAATGTCAGCTAGATTTTCACATTGATCCTGGGCCCAGAAGTTTAATTCCCTATAGCCTGCTTCACTTGGTCCCTCCACTCCCCTACCTTTGGGGCTACTTACTTCTTCTGAATAGCTTCTTGCCTGAATCAGAAAAGGAAAGAGGAAAAGAAAGATAAAAAAATCTCAGAAAATTAGTGAAACTTATGGCTAGATATTTGTAGACAGAACAAATTTCTGGCTCATGTCACATTCTGTAATTCTGTCCCTTCTGGCTTAAGACTGTGCTCTTGAAGCCCTGTTCACTCTCTGAGTGCAGCATTGCTAAGAAGATGGATTCTAAGCCCAAAGAGCTAACAACACTCTACCAGACCGAGGGAGGCGGTACCACAAACTATACGCACGGCTCACATTCGGCCCAGGTATGTGGAATCTAATGGGTCACACACCTGACATGCACACACCCCAAGAAACTGTTTAAAGATCAAGAGTTAAATTCTCAATCATATATTTCCAATAGGTACATAAGTCATACCAGCTATACAAAATAATAAAGCAAAATGAAATAGGATGAAAAGCTCATTATAATTTTATCCAAAATTATAACAGAGAAAGGGCTATATTTCGGAACCTCCTGGATCATTTCTACATAGCTAGGGCTGGGTTAAATGGGGGGACTAGACCACACCAGTCAGTTACACTTGATTCCCCAGTGAAAGCGCAGACTCCCCAGGAGAGACCTTGGGCACGGGTCGTCAACAAATTCTGATCGAGTGTCTACTGTGTGCCGAGCACTGTGCGAGCATGGTCCTGGCACGGGCCCTGCCCTCCTGGGGTTCAAAGTCTCTCCCTCTGAGGAGCCCCCAAATGACCACAGAGAGGCTCGCAAAAGGCAGTCCCTGCTCTTGATCTCACCCATACTCTAGCTTCTTCTGCAGTCGCCATCTTTTCCAGAAGGAGCTCATTCCTGACTAACCCCACCTTTACTCCCAACTCCTGCCTTCTCAGGAAAGTGTGCAGAAGCCCAAAGGCAAGAGGGGGCAGCATGCGGAACGTGACCACACAGCACCTCGGAAGGCATACTCACTGGTACTGAAGGTGTGTTGTTATTATCGCCATTTTCCTTAAACTCTGCATTAAAACAAAACAAAAACAGACAAAGAGAACATTCCACTTCCCTGTAACCACACCAGTTATGTAAATAAAACCCAAATCACAAAAGAAATTGTTTCTTACATCTTCCGAGTGCAAGATGGCATCTTCCTGCAGGACCATGTTTCGAGCTGCCTGACCGAGCAGCTGGAAGACAAAAATAAAGGGGTCATGATCAAAATCTGCCAACTTCCTGTAATCTTCTCTCCACAGCTGCTAAACATTCACCCTCTCTCCTCCCCACCCCACCCCCACCCGGTACAACTACAAATGCTCCAAAAGTAACAGAGGATAATCTATTTGTTGAGGTTGAAAATCCACATTCAGTGCTGGCAGGGGCTCAGCAGCAGCTCCAAAGGCTACTGTTTGAGAAACCAAGGGCTGGGTGTCTGTGGAATTAGGAGGCAAGAGGAGACTGACAAGAGGTTTCTGGCCTGCCGTCACACCCTGGCAGACAGACGTGAAGTCCCACCATGGAAGGGGGAGTTACTGTGTGTCCCACCCACCGTCCCTGTTCCCTCGGGTCAGAGATTCGGACAAAAAGGGGACGAATGACTGCAGACTCACCAGGAATACCAGACCTCCTACAGCCCCCAGATAAACTCCCCTGTGGCACCTGTTATTTATTTCTTTTCATTTTTAAGTTTAAAAAATCAATAAACCCTTTGCGTGCTTCTAATGTTGAAATGGTAAAATAAGACCTTCCATCCCTGTCCCTTCCCCTCCCCCTTCTCTCTCCCCTCTGCATAAATATTTTTTGGGGGGTGCCTGGCTGGCTCAGGCGGGAGAGCAGGTGACTCTTGATCTCCGGGTTGTGAGTTCAAGCCCCATGTTGGGCGTGGAGCCTACTTAATTTTAAAAATAAATAAACAAATAAATTTATCTCTCCATGTTGTCTTTTTAAAAGTGGCCATACATCTATCATTGGACTATCCTCTTCCGTAAAATGTAACCTACTACCTGCACTCTTCCACATGCTGCTATTTTCACTTGACAAGAGATGCTGAAATCGATCAGCAGTGACTTATGCTGACTCTGCGCACTGTTCTCTCATGACCGCAGAGCACTCAGCTGTACAGAGGTCCCTGTAAGACTGTTCAGCCAGTCATCTGCTGTAGACTTTGGGGCTATTTGCAGCCTTTGCTATTATAAGTAGTGCTACAAAAAATACTTTATATATCTTTGTGTCTTTTTGCTAGCGTATCTTTGGGATAGACTCATGGAATTATGACTGTGATTGCTGGATGAGAGAGTTTTACTGGGGTTATAACATTTCGCATTCCCATCCACAATGTATCAGAGTGCCTGTTACCCCCTTGTGGCCACTTTTTTTTTTTAAGATTTTATTTATTTGACATAGAGAGATCACAAGTAGGCAGAGGCAGGCAGAGAAGGAGGAGGAAGCCGGCTCCCTGCCCAGCAGAGAGCCCGATGTGGGGCTCGATCCCAGGATCCTGAGACCATGACCTGAGCCGAAGTCAGAGATTTAACCCACCCAGGCCCACCCAGGCGCCCTTTGTGGCCACTTTTAAGTGACAAACTCCAAAGTCCTACAGGAGGGAGACGGTGACTGACAAACTGATGGCAGAAAGAAGACGTTCTAACAGAATCTTCCTCATTCATTCAGTGAGTCAACAAATATTTATTCAGTGCTGACGGTACACCAGGAAGAGACATAGCCCCTATCCTCACAGGGCTCACAACATGGTGTGACAAAGAGGACACAGGCGCTCCAGTACCTTGTGGTAACTGCTGATGGGGAAGTACCAGCCGACCAGGCAGCATGGGGAGTCAGGTATCTGACCTGTTACAGGGGCGGTGTTCAGGGAGGGACTCCGAAAAGAAGTGACGTCTAAGCGGGGACCTAAAGGTTGGGCATGATCGGATTTACTGTTTTAGAAGCGTGGCAAGCATACTAGACTGAAGCGGGGACTGAAGGCAGAGAGACTGGCTGAGAGAACACTGCCATGGTCTAGGCAAGCAATGAAAGTGGCCTGAGCCACCAGAATGGCTGTTAAAAAGGGGGGGTGGGGGCAGCTGATCATTTCGAAGATAGATTCAAGGAGACTCGTGATTCCTGGAATGCAGGAGCTGTTGCAATGCTGGGCCAAGGCCCTTGCTTTGATGACAGATGAATTCATTGGCAATCTGCATCATTTTCTTGCATAAACCACACACAGCACATATCATCTAAGATGTCTGGGCTGGGTTTCCTTAAAGTGGAACAACAGCTTGAGTATCTCCCCCTAGGCTTTTACTATTGCTTTGCTCATAAGTAACTCAATAGCCATCTTCACTCCTCATCTTCAACAGGTACTGTTACTAAGTTGTTACTGGTTAGCTTCTCATCTTCAACAAGATTTTCCAACTTGGTTTTCATAGCAATACCAACACTTTTTGTTTTCATTCTAGTTCATCATTTTCCATATTATTGCATTAAATAATGTAGTTAAAATAGCAAACACAAACACAGGCTTAAGATAACACAATGGACCCTAAAAGAAAAAAAAAAAAACCCCACATCCAACAGACCCTTTACTCAGCACACAACTCGACTGGAGGAGCAGAGAAGCAGGCATGCACAGCAGGAGCATGGGGTCACACGCATTCATTGTGCTGTGGGCACAAGGTTGACATGCTCTTCCCCACTTGGTGCTCCAGCCATACTGGCCTCTTTGCACACCTTGCACACATCGCCATCTCAAGGCCTTTGCATTTGCCATTTCTTCTACTTGGAGCGCTCTGGCTCCAGACATCCATGTGGCCTGCTCCCTTATTTCATTCAAGTGTCTGCCTCAATGTCCCCTCCTTACAGGGCCCTTCCCTGACCACTCTATTTAAGGAAAACCCTTTCATCACGCTCTACTCCCAGCCTAGTTTTTCTCCATGGTATTTACTACCCCCTGATTTTTTGTTTCATTTGTTTGTCTGTCTCTTCACTAAAATGTAAGCTTCCGAGGTATAGGGACCTCGTTTTGTGTACCACCCTCTCCCTTATACCTAGTTCATAGCACAGAGCAGACAAATGTTTGTTAAATGAATGCCATGGAAAAAGAGCTTTACACATGAAAATTGTTAGCTAATCGAACAAAACAGCCACGTTGAAAAGAGAAGCAATGTTCTACAGGCAAAGAAGGATTCAAACTAAAAATCCACGTCCACAATGAGACCAAGAGCTCCCTTTCCCTCAGGACCAACCCCAGGGAGGTGTCCTGTGGCTTTGGGTCAATTTGGGTCACACCAATAACAAATCAAAAAGCTGGAGAAGAGGAAGCCTGAGTGTCTCAGTTGGTTAAGTGTCTGCTTTTGGCTCAGGTCATGATCCCAGGGTCCTGAGATTGAACCCCAGATTGAGCTCCCTGCTCAGTCGGGGAGCCTGCTTCTTCCTCTCCCTCTGCCCTTGTCTCTCTCTCTCTCTCTCTCTCAAATAAAAGTTAAACATAGAATTACCATATGAATATGACCCAGCAATTGCAGCTGCAATTCAGCAATTACCCAAAATAACTGGAAGCAGGGTCTCAAATAGGTATTTATATACAAATGTCAACTGCAGCATATTCACAAAGCCAAAAGGTGGAAACAACACAAATGTCCATCACCAAATGAAGGGATAAACAAAATGTGGTACGTACAACGGAATATCATCCAGTCTTAAAAAGGAACAAAATACAGTACTGATATATGCTACCAAAAAAAAAAAAGAAAAAAGAAAAAAAAGAAAATCAGTAAGGCAAGCCAAATAATCTAAAGTCTAGTAAAGGAAATGGCAAAAATACATAACTAACTACAGAAAAAGGCAATATGGTATGTGATAAGCATCACGTAAGAGATCCAGTAAAAAGACAAAAGTCAGAGAACTGAGAGATGATATGTCAACCCTCCCAGAAAGCTGGAATGATTTCAGTTTAACTCAATCCACACCATTTACTGGACACCCAGTCTAAATCTACTACAGAAGAATCTCATGGGAAAAATACACAAGGAGGAACAGAAAGCAGCAAGTCACATTATGGCAGTCAATGGTGACACCATGGCTTTGGGGCCACTAAACCAGCTAGTATCACATAAGAGGTGGTGCCCAAGATTATGAGCCTAGAACCAGTCTGCCTATGTTTGAATCCTAGTTCTACCCCTTCCTAGCTACGTTGTAACCTTGGACAAATTAAATTCCTCTTTGTATCCTCTATGTAAGAAATGTACCTCCTCTACTAGTGAGTGCAAAGATTTAACAAATTAAGCTACGTAAAACACAGCAGTGTCCAGCACATAGTAGTTGCTCAGTAAAATCAAGTTTATTATAGTGAATATGGATGTTCAATTACACACTGGTCATTAACTACGAGCACTATCTTTTTTTTAAATTTATATATTTATACCTTGTTTCTCCTCCAAAAAGACTGAAGCCAATTTATAACATATTATATGCATGTGTGTGCATACACGCGCACACACATTTTTTAAAAAATAGAAATGGGGGGGGCGCCTGGGTGGCTCAGTGGGTTAAAGCCTCTGCCTTTGGTTCAGGTCATGATCCCAGGGTCCTGGGATCAAGCCCTGCATCGGGCTCTCTGCTCAGCGGGGAGCCTGCTTCCTCCTCTCTCTCTCTGCCTGCCTCTCTGCCTACTTGTGATCTGTCTGACAAATAAATAAATTTTTAAAAAAATAGAAACAGGGGCACCTGGGTGGCTCAGTGGGTTAAAGCCTCTGCCTTCGGCTTGGGTCATGATCCCAGGGTCCTGGGATGGAGCCCCGCATCGGGCTCTCTGCTCAGCGGAAAGCCTGCTTCCTCCTCTCTCTCTCTCTGCCTGCCTCTCTGCCTACTTGTGATCTCTGTTAAATAAATAAATAAAATCTTTTTTAAAAAATAAAAAATAAAAACAGAATCTAAAAGTCATTAAAAGGAGATGTGCCTACCACTAAAACTTATGTAAGAACTTCTGTGCAACCATGGCAAAAAATGAAACACTTGCATTTGCATAATTCCCTTTTTTTTTTATAAAGATTTTATTTGTCAGAGAGAGTGCATGCAAAGGCAGGGGGAGGAGCAGGCAGAGGGAGAAGTAGGATCCCCACTGAGCAAGAAGCCAGACAAGAGACTCCACCCCAGGACCCCAGGACCAAGACCTGAGTGGAAGGCAGATGCTTAACTGACTGAGCCACCCAGGGTTCCTCATTTGCATAATTCTTATTTTATAAAAGGCAACATAACAATTCCTCAAAAAGAGAGAAACTTCCCTCGGATGCTGAATCCTAAAATGAGTACATCATGTGTGACCTCACACAAAACATACTTGGGATCACCAAATCAGTGACTTCAACAATAGTGTTACAGTAAATGCAAACACCTTATTCATATGGTTATTTCTTGTAGTCACTACCAATGCAAGCTAAGACACAACATGAAAGGTGACTCCGTAAAGACAATTCTACTGGATCCTACACTAATATAAATAAAGCTGCTGTGACTATTCATATACAAGTCCAAAAGCTTGTGGCCATATTATGCTTGTTACCGCAATTATATAACTTAATGAAACAATATAGAGACTGAAGAAATAGGAGTTAAAACAGAGTTGCTATTATTATGAAAATTAAGTTGAAAATAAGCAATACTTGTTGAAGATGAACAACTAAGTCACACTGCCACTGAGTTAATTATGAGCAATAGAACGATAAAGGTCTACAGAAGAAGTTCACAAAGCTCTAAAAAGAGGGTACTCAGGCTGTTTCACAGGTATATTCAAGATGTTCCACTTTAAAGAAACCAAAACAGGAACTCTTAGATAATATGCTCTGTGTGTGGTCAGCTTTCGTAACAAAATGAGAGGCATGTTATCATTCCTCTTGGGTAAAAACCTAGGAGTGGAATGGCTCAGTCATCAGAACCATTTTGTTTGTCCCTTCACTTGTCACCAGATATTTGGGTTGTTTCCAGTTTGATGCTATCACGGATAATGGTACAAGTCTTTATGTGGACACATAGTTTCATTTCTCATGGGTGAATATCTAAGAGTAGAATAAATACTTTTTTGGGGGAGACACAGTGCACAGATATAAAACTTTTGGTGTGAAAACCCATCATATAACTCCATTCATGGAACCAGCTAGAGGATGAAGGTGAAATCGGGGCAAAGGAGAAAGCTCATCTAAGAAACAGAAAACCAAGATGTGGCCAGGAAGACAAATTAGAAAAGAACAAATCCACAGACGATGCACAAAAGCATGAAAGGACTCTGGGATGCTGAGGGCAAAACCATTCGGAATTTGGGGGCCAGAAAGGGATAGATCTTCACTAGAGAGAACCCCATGAAACAAATTAGGAACTGGCTAGGACTACTATCTTATCCGCTGTACTGCGGCAATCTCTGCTTTAAAGCACATATTCGGGGGCGCCTGGGTGGCTCGGTAGGTTGAGCATCTGCCTTTGGCTCAGGTCATGATCCCCAGGTCTTGGAATCCAGCCCCGAGTCAGGCTCCTTGCTCAGCCGGGAGCCTGCTTCTCCCTCTCCTGCTCCCCCTACTTGTGCGCTCTCGCTCTCTCTCTCTCTCTCTGTCAAATAAATAAATAAAATCTAAAAAAAAAAAAAGAAAGAGACAAAGAAAGAAAAGAAAAAAAAGAAAAGAAAAGAAAAGAAAGAAAATAAACCACCATCCCGGTTTTTTCCCTCTCTACATCCCTAATCCCCCAGACTACACATCCCAGAATGCAACACGCGCCCCTCGCGAACGAGCGCTACTCTCAGGGAGCAGTCACAGCCTACAATTCCCAGGAGGTAATGCGATCCCCTTCCCACAGCTATGCAAGACTCGGGGCCGGGGATCTCGGGCCATAAAGTCCACTCCCAGCTCACCTCGGAGCTCCGGGAGCCTTTCAGCACCTGCTTGGTGAGCGCGATCACGTCCGTACCACAGGTGTTCACCTTCTCAGTGAGGAGCCCCTTCACAGACTGACCGAATCGCGCTTGTGTATCTGGTGTCCCAGTCGCCATCACCTCGACTAGTGAACGTCTCAGCCTGGGCAACGGCGAATCGCTGGGGCCAAAAAGGCGTCAAGGCGGAAGGAAGCGAGTTGGTGGGGCTCCACCGGGGGGGGGGGGGGGGGGGGGGGGGGGGGAACGCATGCGCCCAGCGGAGATTGACCTTAGCTCACTTTAAATTCATTTAAAATATTCAGTTGATATCCTGAGGAAGATAAAGCCCAGGCAGATGTCTCTGGTGGAAACAGAGGACAATTTCAGTATATCTATGGGTTAGAATCAGAAGGCCTGGATTATAGTCCCTACTTCTGCTATTTAGTTGTGTGACTGCAAATTACTCAAGCTTTGCGTCTTATGTTCATCAGTAAGAAGTAATAATATTCAAGTCTCCAAAGAATTACGAGAATGAATTAAGGCCATTCAGTTCAATTTTAATAAAATTTCATTTAGTAAATATCAAACTGTGCTAGGCTGAGGGTAGAGAAAGAAAAGATACAGACCTTGTCTCTGAGGAGCTCCTGGGCCAGGTGATGAGCCACGTAAACAGCTAATAAATGGAGGAAATGCGCAACATCTTTAGTAATTTTTTATGATAAATTATCTTTTTTTTTCTACTAAAAGCAAACTTGGATCATCACCTTGGAACTGAATTGATACCTGAAATGTTTCATGTAGCTCTATTTCTTTTTTAGCTAATGCACAAGAGATGAGAATGGTGTTATATTGTAAATTTTATTCAAATAACCTGTACTCAGTATCAACATTACTTTCTACGTGTCTAGATTCATATCTCTGTTGCTTCTTTCATTTAATTCGTGTTCTTAATTTTATTGAGGTATAGCTTATGTACAATAACTATCTTCTTTTATAGTGTACATTTTGATTAGTGGGACAGATGTACACACCTGTGAACTACCACAATGAAGACACAGAATATTTTTATCACCCCCAGAAGTTTCCAAGTGTCTATTTGCAGTTCATCTCTCCTTCACTGTAAGCAACAACCAATCTGCTTCCTAACACTATAAACTAATTTGCGTTTCTAGAATATTATATAATTGGAAGGATACAGGAAATATCCTTTTTGTCTAGCTTCTTTCAGCATAATGATTTTGAGAATTATCTGCATTGTAGTGTGTATCACTTGTATGTTCCTTTTTATTGCTGAGAAATATTCTGTCATTTGACTATCTCATTTTGTTCATCCATTCACCTGTGGCTGGACATTTGGGTTGTTTCTACTTTGGGGCTATTATAAATAAAGCTGCAATGGCATTCATATATAAGTCCTTTTCTGAGTTGTTTTCATTTATCTTGGATATTATCTAGGAGTGGAATGGCTGGGTCATATAAGTGTTTAATGTTTCAAGAAACTGACAGAGGTGCCTGGGTGGCTCGTTGGTTGGGCCTCCAAACTCTTGGTTTCAGCTCAGCTCGAGTCATGATCGCAGAATTGTGATTGCAGAATTTTAATCGCAGAGTCTAGGGATCAAGCCCTGTGTCAAGCTTCTTGCTTAGTGGGTTGTGTGCTGAAGATCCTCTCCCTTTCCCTCTGCCCCTCCCCCTTCTCATCCTCTCTCTCTAAAATAATAAATAAATATATCTTAAAAAAAATAAATAACTGCCAGGGCACCTGGGTGACTCAGTCAGTTGAATGTCTGCCTTTGGCTCAGGTCATGATCCCAGAGTCCTGGGATCAAGCCCTGTGTCAGGCTCCCTGCTCAGCAGGGAGTCTGCTTCTCCCTCTCCCTTTGTCTGTCCCCCTACTGATACTCTGTCTCTCTCTCTCAAACAAATAAATACGATCTTTAAAAAAAAACCTGCCAAACCATTTCCCAAAGTTTTTACCATTTTGTGTTCCCGGTAACAGTGTGGGGGACTCCAGTTGATCCACCCCCACAAATTTAGGAAAAGACTGCTATGTAGCCATGGTAAGAGGTAGCCACCTGTTGTAGACAGACTGGCCACTGATGGATAGCCCCCATGATCCCCATCTTATGGTGTTCATATGCTTGTGGGATCCCTTTCTCTTACATGTGGGCAGGACCTGTGTCTTGCTTCTAACCAATAGAATATGCACAGGTGATGGGAGATACATGATTGTGTATACATGGTTATATGATTACAGAGACCGCAGGCCCATCTTGCTGAAGTCTCTTTCCCCTTTGCTGGCTGCGAAGAAGCAAGGGGCCATGTTGGAGAACTCTACATGCCAAGGAACTGCTTCTGGTCACTGAGAAATGAGCCTCCAG
>PISX010014499.1:19660-52918 GCA_004024625.1 Mellivora capensis
GTTCACACCCTGATGGCAGCAGCCTTGTGAGACCCTAAGTAGGTGGCCCAGAAAAATTGTAGTTGGATTCCTGACCCACAGGAACTATAAATGTGTGGTTTTTTTTCTGTTTTTTTTTTTTAAGATTTTATTTATTTGACAGAGAGAGAGATCACAAGTAGGCGGAGAGGCAGGCAGAGAGAGAGTGAGAGGAGGAAGCAGGCTCCCTGCTGAGCAGAGAGCCTGATACGGGGCTTGATCCCAGGACTCTGGGATCATGACCTGAGCGGAAGGCAGAGGCTTTAACGCACTGAACCACCCAGGTGGCCCATAAATGTGTGTTGTTTCAAGCCACTGTTTGTGGTAATATCGCTATACAGAAATAGACTAATATACCCCCAGAACCTGTTTGAAATCTGGTTCAATCAGTTAATGACAACCAACCTCAGTTAATCCCTTTTACAGATCAAGCAATCAGGGTCACTACTGAAAAGTCAGTCATCCGGGAACCAATTCATGCCAAAATTACCCCCTCAGAATGCCAACCAATCAACAACAGTCTCGCCCAAGTAATACTTCTATAGATAATATCAACCTTCTTATGTCCATCAACCCCTGAAGTTTATACTTCCCCAAAACTCTATTATGATCAGCAGCCTATTCAGTGTAGAGAAACTGCCTGCTTGCCTTTATTATAATAAGCAAATTCAGTTTTGTCTTTATATGTCATATATTGAGCTATGGTCTTATTGTTTTTGATAATTCTAGAGGTTCCAGTGAGATCATTTTGAAGACCTTCATTGGCAGCATTCCAGGGATTCTCAGTTCAACAGGTGCACTTGCTGGACCTGTATAAGACCACAAGGCCTGGATCTTTGTATTAAGTAATTAGACCTTTGGGTCTGGAGATGCACCATTTAGTTAGGAAATCTAGGTCTTTGTACAAGGTTATAAGACCTTTTGTTCGGTGGTATATTGTTTGATAAATATTTTTGCTGTTAAACATGATAATTCTGGGGCACCTGGGTGGCTCAGTTGCCCAGGTGCCCCTAATGTCAGGGTCTATATTTATGACTTAGCATGTTCCCCTTACCAGTAATAATAACTTGCTTGAGTCTGGGCTTTTCTAGAAACAATCATCACACTAAGGTTACAATTTAGTTTCCCCAAGCTATCACTAGTACAGTCAGCTTGAAAAACAATATACCAATAATGGTACCCTTCCTAAAGTCCTAAAGAAAAAGTGCAAGATACACCAGTAAATATTTGTCACGACACCCAGAGACGCTATACTTCAGCTCCATCAAGGCTGATAGATTTTCTTGTGTAGCTTCTGAGTTCTGTTTCAGATGTTGCAATTAGACTGTTTACTGCCATCCCAGACAAAAGGTTAAGTATTCTGTAGGGCCATTCCAAGTATATGACTCCCCCACACCCTCAATAGACTGTATCTCTTTACAGAGTCCAAAAGAATAAAGTCAGTTCTGTGAAGAGGCTCTTCTTCCTCCCTTACTCAAAATTTCCTATTAATAACATTTTGCATTCCTGTGGTATATTTGTTTAAATTGTTGAACCAATATTGATGCATTATTACTAAACAAAGCTCATACTTTCCATTAGGGTTCACTTTTTGTGTTATTTGGGCTTTATGGGTTCTGATAAATGCAAAATGTCATGTATCCACCATTACGGTATCATGCAGAATAGTTTTACTGCCCTAAAAACTCCCTGGACTCCACCTACTCAGCCCTCCTCCCTCCCCTTGTGCCCCTGGCAACCCCTGACATTTTTCCTGTCTCTCTGTCTGCCTTCCTGAAACTGTCAATCAGTTGGAACCATACAGCATGTGACCTTTTCAGACTAGCTTCTTTAAATAAACAGTGTGTATTTAAACATCACCATGTCTTTTTGTGGTTTGATAGCTCATTTCTTTTCATCACAGAATAATATTCCTTTGTATGGATGTGCCACAGTTTGCTTATCCATTCGCCCATTAATGAATGGTTTCTCCCAGTTTTTTGCAATTATGAATACAGTGGCTACAAACACTTGTGTGTAGGTTTCAAGTGGACATAAATTTTCTAAAAAATCAGGAGCACAATTGCTGGGTCATATTTTTTATGGCGACAAAATAGAAATAACATAAAGTTTACCATCTTCACAATTTTTTTAGTGTACCATTCAGTGGTATTAGGTACATAACAGTGTACTGATGTAGCCACTGCCCCTATTTCCCAGACTTTTTCACTGTCCCAGACAGAGACTCTGTACCTATTAAATAATTACTTCCTATTTCCCCCTCCCCTCCAGCCCTTGGTAACCTCTATTCTGATTTATGTCACTATGAATTTATCTATTCTAGATGCCTCTTGCAAGTGGAATCATACACTATTTGTCCTTCTGTGTCTAGCTTATTTCACTTAGCAAAAGTTTTTCAAAGTTAATCCATGTCGCAACATGTTTTAGAACATCATTCTTTTTTATGGCTGAGTAATAGTCCATTTTGTGTGTATATAACACATTTTGTTCATCCATTCATCTGTTGGTGGACTCGGGCAGATTCCACCTTTTGGCTATTGTGAATAATGCTGCTGTGAACATCGGTGTACAAGTATCTATTTGAGTCCCTCTTGTCAATTCTTCTGGACATATATGTAGGTATAGAAATGATAGCTCAGATGGTAATTCTATGTTTCACATTTTGAGGAACAATCATACTTTTCCACAGAAGCTGCACCATTTTACATCATCACCAGCAATGAATGATGTTTCCAATTTCTCTGTGCTTTCACCAACACTTGTTATTTTCTAGGGTTTTTTTTTTAATATAATAGCCATTCTAATGTGTATAAAATGATAAGAATGGTTAGATTTGCAAGAAACTGCTAAACAGTCTTCCAAAGTGGTTGCATTCCCACTGGCTACAAATAAGAGTTCCTGTTTCTCCACATTGGTCAGCATCTGATATTGTCAGTTTTGGGGATATTAGCCATTCTAATACATGTGTAGTGGGTCTCACTGTTGTTGTAATTTGCAATTCCCTAATGATGTATGACATCAAGTGTCTTTTTATATGCTTATTTATCATCCATATATCATCTATGGTGAGATGTCTGTTCAGATCTGTCACCCATTTCTAAATCGGGTTGTTTTCTTATTGTTGGATTTCAGAGTTCTTTGCATATTTTGGATAGTAATCTTTTATCAAATATATGTTTTGCAAATATTGTCTCCCAGTCTGTGGCTTTTTTCATTTTTGTAACAGTGACTTTCGTGGTGTGGTTTTAAATTTTAAGAGAGTCCAACTTATCTTTTTTTTTTCTTTTATGTATTATGTTTACAGTGTATCTAAAAAGTCATCACTAAACTGAAGGTCCCTGAATTTTCTCTTATGTTACCTTCTATCAGTTTTATAGTTTTGTGTTTTACATTTAGGTCTATGATCCACTTTTTGATAATAACTTCTGTGGAAGGTGTAAAGTCTATTGTGTAATCTTTTCCTCTTTCTTTCTTTCCTTCCTTCCTTCCTTGCTTCCTTCCTTCCTTCTTTCCTTTCTCATAAGGATGTCATTGTTCCAGCCTCATTTGTTAAGGGAACTGGCCTTTCTCCATTCAATTGCCTCTGCTACTTTGTCAAAGATCAGTTAACTATTTTCCCTCGTCTCTATTTCTGGGCTCTCTATTCTGTTCCACTGATCCATTTGTCTGTTTTTCCCAGTAATGCACTATCTTGATTATTGCAGCTTTACAGTAAGTCTTGAATCAGGTAGTGTCAGTCCTCCAACTTTGTTCTTCTGTATTGTGTTGGCAATTCTGGGTATTTTGCTTTTCCATTTTTTTAAAGATTTTATTTTTAAGTAATCTCTACACTGAACGTGGGGCTCAAACCCGCAACCCCAAGACCAAAAGTTACACACTCTACCAACAGAGACAGCCAAGTGCCCCTCCATTATCTTTCTATGTAAACTTGAGAATTAGTTTGTTAATACCTACAGAATAACTTGCTATGATTTTGATTAGGATTACACTGAATCTATAAAACAAATTGGGAAGAACTGACATCTTACAATACTGATCATTCCTATCCATGAACATGGCATGTCTCTCCATTTATTTAGATATTTTAAAATTTGTTTTGTCATAGTTGTCATTTTATCAATAAAATATGTTTTATTATATGTGCATAGTACATTTTATTCCTAAATACTTCATTTTTTTGTTAATGTAAATGGTATTGTGCTTTAAATTTCAAATTTCCAATTCTTCATTGCTGACATATAGGAAGCAATTGATTTTTGTATATTAAAAACTTGCATCCTGCAACTTTGTTATAATCCCTTATTAGTTGCCAGAGGGGTTTTTTTGTTAATTCTTTGGGATTTTTTACATAATCACATCATCTGCTAACAAAGACAGTTTTATTTCTCCCTTCCCAATCTCTATACTTTTTCTTTTGTTTTATTTTATAGCTAAGACTTCCAGATCTATGTTGAGTAGGGGTGGTGAAAGAGGACATCCTTGCCTTTTTCCCACTTCAGGGGCAAATCATCTAGTTTCTCACCACTAATATAATATAAATATTATATTAACCATAGGGTTCTTGTAGTTGTTCTTTATGAATCTGGAGAAGTTCCTCTCCATTCCTAGTTTGCTTAGAGTTCTTATTGTGAATAGATGTTGGATTTTGTCAAATGATTTTCTGCATATATGATTTTTCTTTTTCAGACTGTTGATGTGAAGATTACGTTAACCAATTTTCTAATGCTGAACCAGTCTGAATACCAGAGATTAATCCCACTTGGTCTTGATACATAATTCTTTTGATGTATTGTTAGATTTAAGTTGCTAATATTTTGTTGAGGATTTTTATGTGTATGTTCATAAAAGATATTGGCCTTCCTTTTTGTAATGTCTTTTTTTTTAGGATTTTATTTATTTATTTGAGAGAGAGAGAGAGAGCACGCACAAGTGGGGACAGGAGCAGAAGGAGAGGGAGATTTAGACTCCTCACTAAGCAGGGAGTCTGACACGGGGCTCAATCCCAGGACCCTGAGATCATGACCCAAGTCGAAGGCAGATACTTAATGGACTGAGCCACCTAGGTGCCCCTCTTGTAACCTCTATCTGGTTTTAGTATTAAGGAAATTCTGGCCACATAAAATGAATGAGGAAGTGTTCCTTCTGCTTCTGTATTGTGTAAGAGATTGTTGAGAATTGGTGTAATTTTTTTCCTTACATGTTTGGTAGAATTCAACAATGAAGCCATCTGGCCTGATGCTTTCTGTTTTAAAGCATTGCTCATTATTGATTCAATTACTTTAATAGATACAGACCTATTAAGACTACCTTGTGTGAGTTTTGACAGATTATGTTTTCAAGAAATTGGTCCATTTCATCTAAGATATCAAAATTTGTGGGCATAGAGTTGCCTATAGTATTCCTTTACTGTTCTTTTAATGTCCATGGGATCAGTAGTGATGGTGCCTCTTTCATTTCTGATATTAGCTATTTATGTCTTCTCTCCTAGAAAAAAAAAAAAAAAAGCCAGGTTTGCCTGGCTTGAGGTTTGTCACCTTTGCCGATTTATTGAAGAACCAACTTCAGGTTTTATTAATTTCCTCTATTGTTTTCCTGTTTCATTTCATTGACTTCAGCTTTAATTTTTATAATTTATATTCTTCTATTTGCTTTAGGTTTGTGCTGATTTTCCTCCTCTAGTCCTAAGGTGGAAACTTATATTATTGATTTAACATTGCAGTCTACCTTTCCAGAGATATTTTATGCATATAAAGCAAAACAGCACATATATTCTTCCTTTTTTTACAGAAATGGAAGCATTCAATACAAACTATTCTTATTTATTTTCCTTTTTAAAAGATTTACTTATTTGTTTGACAGAGAGAGAGACACAAGTGAGAGAGGGAACACAAGCAGGGGGAGTGGGAGACAGAGAAGCAGGCTTCCCGCTGAGCATGGAGGCCAACGCGGGGCTCGATCCCAGGATTCAGATCATGACCTGAACCGAAGACAGACGCCCAATGACTGAGCCACCCAGGCGACCCACATAATGCTCTTATTTCTACTTCTTTTACCTACCAATATATTTTGGAAATCTTTCAATAATAAGCACATTTCTTTTTTCTGACTATATTTTATTCTGATCTCCTATTGATGGGGCTTGTATTGCTAGCAGTTATAAACATGAAATGATTAGTTTTGTACATTGAACTGTGTGACACATTCAGGATAAATTCCTAGAATTGGAATTATTGGTTCTAAAGGTACGTATGTAGTTTCAGTTTATATTAGGAGAAGCAGAATACCACGACTGAGAGCAAAGAGCTTTAGACTGCATAAATCCAAGCTTCTCCGATGGGCAAGTCTTTGTGTCTGTTTCCTCATCTGTAAGGTGGGAATGGTCATAATTATAGCACCTTATGGAGTTGTTATAAGAATTAAGTGAGGGATGCCTGGGTGGCTCAGTCGTTGGGCAGCTGCCTTTGGCTCAGGTCGTGATCCCAGGGTCCTGAGATTGAGCCCTGCATCAGGCTCCCTGCTCAGTGGGGAACCTGCTTCTCCCTCTCCCACTCCCCTTGCTTGTGTTTCCTCTCTCACTGTGTCTTTCTCTATCAAATAAATAAAATATTTTTTAAAAAGAATTAAATGAGATAATACATGTAATACATGGTAAATGTTCAATAAAGTCATTATTTTGCCAAGTTGTCAGAGGAGTTGATTAGAAACAGGAGTGGTGATTCTTTCCCTCTAACAATAAAGTAGAAATTATGGGAGATTGAACTTAGTGGTCTCAGATTACTTTTTTTTTAAAGATTTTATATTTTTAAGTAATCTCTACACCCAACGTGGGGCTCAAACTTAAAACCTTGAGATCAAGAGTCACATGCTCTGCCAACTGAGCCAGCCAGGTGCCCCAATGTTCTCAGATTTCTTAAGTAAAAGGTAAGATTATCTGATAAGCATAAAAGAGATGGAGTTGAGGATGGGGCTTGAAGTTTAGAGGAGTCACTGAGGTAGAAGTAAGGTTGACAGTCTTTGGATTTGAGGAGATAAAGGAACTAGGAAGTTGGATGTTGGCTGATCATCCCTCATGGACTCTAAAGTCATGTGGGATGACGGTGGGATTGGAGAGGAAGGATGTGAATTGGGTGCCCAAATCTTAAATCTTAAATGAAAATGAGCAACAGGAGGTAAGTAATGGCAATAACCAAGGTTTAAAACTGCAAAACAAGCCAGAATCTGCTCCACCCATTCGTGGAGAACTGGTGGTCTGGAGGCCTTAGGGAGTGAAGGGAACGTCAACTCCATTGCCTAACCTGGACATCAGGTGTCTTTACTTGGGAAAACAGTAGGGGAAGGGCTGTCCTAGAGAAGGGTCCAGTTTAGATAAGGCGGGAGATGGAGAAAATATTCTATAGATAAATAAGGAAAACAAAGAAGTGTGTTTGTTTTAGAGAGGTACAATACCCAAGGGCACCGGTGAAAGGTTTTGGAGAGAAGGAAAGACACAATTGGAGGACAGTAGAGTAGAAGAATCATAAAGCAAGATGGGGATGAGTGTAAGGATAGAGGGAACCTCAAGCCAAAGGTGAACTCAGTGTTTAGAGAGCTGGTGAAAGCCATGGATCCTCTCTCCAGAAAAACATGTATTTATACATACATGCAGAATTTGTGTACAATTTTGGTAAGATCCCAGAGTCCACAGACACCCAATGTTTTAAAGTAAACTTTGTATTGAAGTATAGCACGTATTCAAATAACTGGGGTCCAGCTCAAAGTGAATGTACCTGTGTTACCAGCACCCATATCGAGAAACAGAACACCACCTGAAGCCCCTCCCCGGAAGCCCCACCCTGCGTCCTCTTTCAGTCATTTAACCACCCGCCGGGGTAATCATCACCTGATTCTAGAACCACAGTTTCATTTTATATGTTTCTAAAATCTACGTAAATAAAATCACACACTGCATTCTTAGGCATCTGGTTTCTTCACTCAATCTTAGGTTTGTGAGTTTCACCCACCTTGGTGCATGTGGCTGCCGTTCATTCACTGGTCATCTCTGTCACCCACTGTATGATGCGTGACAATTTATCCACTCAACAACTGATAAATACTTGGGTTTCTTCCTAGTTTGGAATTACTACAAACAGTGTAATAATGCTTTTGAATGTGCCTTTGGTGAAGGTATGCATAAACGCTGTTGTTTAAATATCTAAGAATGAAGTTCCCAGGTCATAAATTCAGCTTATGTCTAGACAAATGGGGCTTATGTCTAGACAAGGAACAAGGAACAAGGGAAAAAGGAAAACAGGGATTCAAAGGAAACGGAATTCATATGAATTTTCAGTCTGAATTCTGGTATAAGAGTCACACAGGATGTTTTGCATCAATCATTCATCAACATTGAAACCAAATTAAAATAACAGTCATCAAAGACTTGACAAATAAATCCAAAGGGAGATTTGTTGAAAAGATCAATAAAACCTTTGGCAAATCAAGAAAAAATAGAAAATGCACATTTTGGGATGCCTGGGTGGCTCAGTCAGTTAAGCATCTGCCTTCAGCTCAGGTCATGATCCCAGGATCTTGGGATCAAGTCCCACATGGGGCTCCTTTCTCGGCAGGGAGCCTGCTTCTCCCTCTGCCTCTGCCTGCCACTCTGCCTGCCTGTGTGTGTGCACTCGCTCTCTCTCTCTCTGACAAATAAATTAAATAAATAAATAAAGACATTAAAGTCTTCAATACATTTTTTTTAAATGCACATTTTAAGAAATACTAATTGCCAAAATCGACTCAAGGAGACTCAGAAGAATTGAGGAGTCCCACACCTATGGAAGAAATTGGAAAATTATGTTAAGGAGTCATCTCTCTGAAAAAGGCACTGGGACCTGACACGAAAGTGAAAAACATCACCTTGCTTTAGAACATCAAAGAATAGTTCACTTCCATGCTATTTAATTTGTTTAAGGACATAGAAAAAGGTGAAAGTTTCTCTAGTAACTTTATGAAGTGAATAAAATCATAATACCAAAACTTGACAATTCATAAGTAGGAATATCACAACTCAATTTTTCATATGATTAGAGATGAAAAAGAAATAAAATCCCAAGTAATACAAAGAGAATTCAATTCCATATTAAAAGAAGATGCTCTGGGGTGCCTGGGTGGCTCAGTGGGTTAACGCCTCTGCCTTCAGCTCAGGTCATGATCCCAGGATCCTGGGATCGAGCCCCTCATCGGGCTCTCTGCTCAGCAGGGAGCTTGCTTTCTCCTCTCTCTCTGCCTGCCTCTCTGCCTACTTGTGGTCTCTCTCTCTCTGTCAAATAAATAAAAAATTTAAAAAAAAATAAAAGAAGATGCTCTGGATAAGTTATTACTAATCTAGGAATGGTTAGATACCAAGAAATCTATTAATGTAATGTCTCTGATGAATAAGTTGGTATTTGTCAAAGGTCTTTAAAATATGCATGCATGGGGTGCCTTTGGCTGGCTCAGCTGGTGGAGGACATGAGTCTGATCTTGGGGTTCTAAGTTCTAGCCCCACATTGGATATGGAGGTCATTTAAAAAAATAAAATCTTGGGGCGCCTGGGCGGCTCAGTCGGCTAAGCATCTGCCTTCGGGTCAGGTCATGATCCCAGGGTCCTGGGACCGAGCCCCTAGGTTGGGCTCCCTGCTCAGCGGGGAGCCTGCTTCTCCCCCTGCTCCCCACCCCCATTTATTCTCTCTTTTGTACTCATGTGGTCTCTCTAATAAATAAAGTATTTTTAAAAAAAAATTTAAAAAAAACAAACCTTTAAAATAAACACATGCTTGGCACTTGGGTAACAATAGCTTTAGAATCCTATCCTAAGAAAATATTGATGGTTATGCACAAAGCTTTCACTACAAGGCTATCACTTAATGTTGTTTAGATGAAGAACAAAGACAAACAGAAACAACCTAAATGTCCAACACCACAATACAGGGTCAGTTGAATAAGCTATGCTAACCGCAGGATATACACACAATGGAACAGCAGGCAGCTACCAAAAGTAATGTTGTAGAAAAGTCCTTAAAAAGAGAAAAATAGGGGGGGCACCTGGGTGGCTCAGTGGGTTAAAGCCTCTGCCTACAGCTCAGGTCATGATCTCAGGGTCCTGGGATGGAACCCCACGTTGGGCTTTCTGCTCTGTGGGGAGCCTCCTTCCCCCTCTCTCTCTGCCTGCCTCTTTGCTTACTTGTGATCTCTTTCTGTCAAACAAATAAATACAACTTTAAAAAATAATAATTTAAAAAGAAAAAAATATCCATTCCCCCCCAAATGCAGTATGACCTCATTTTAGTTAAAAAAAAACCACACCACACATTTCAGATTTTTAGTTTATTTTGAGCTATCCACATTATCCAGATTTTTTGCAATTATCACATGTAACTCTTATGATAACTCTCGCTATCTCTCTCAAATAAATAAAATATTTTTTAAAACTCTGAATCACATTTGAACACTTTTTTTTAAAGATTTTTTTTTTTTGTTTATTTGAGAGAGAGGAAGAGAGAGAGTAAAAGCAGGGTGAGTGGCAGGCAAAGGGAGAGGGAGAAGTAGGCTCTCCGCTGAGCAGGGAGCCCAATGGAGGGATTGATCCCAGGACCCCAGGATCATGACCTGAGCTGAAGGCAGACGCTTCTCTGACTGAGCCACCCAGGTGGCCCACATTTGAACATGTGGAGAAATGGGCAACCATCTAGTCTAGCTTACAAGGCCTTGCCAGTTCACCTTCATGACGAGGTCCCCTATCTGCTGCCTTCCTGATTCATTCCAGCAGCCCACACCCTAATTTGTACTCCTCAAAGTACAGACACTGGCAGACCACCCCCAGAGATGGGCAGAAATTCCATCTCCTACCTTTGTGAATCTCATTCAGTGGGTCCTGGATGCCTGTCTGCGGGCTCACCTCTTCTGTGATGCCTGACACCAGGAATGTCCGTGGCTTCACCCGGTGATTTCAAATCACTGATCGGTACTGATGGAGCCCCTGAAGGTTTCCAGCAGAAGAGGAGAACTTTGTCAGGAAGCTCTACTAATTCGAGCTCAGAGAAACCAGGAAGCCCATTTGGTACAACAATGATAGGCATAAATATTAGGTGAGCACTTACTTCCTGCCAGGCAACGCTTCTACCTGCGTGATCTCCCTTGAGTCTCAACAACCCCGGGAAGTAGATTCCATTCTTAGTCCCACTTTACAGAGGAGGAAACCGAAACTTAACACACAAACATAAACTTAAGTTAATACCAAATGATCACATGACCTAGCAATTCCACTTCCCGGTATACCCCGCAAAGAATTGAAAACAGAGACTCAAACAGACCCTTGTATACATGTGTTCATAGCAGCATTTTTAGCATTTTTTTACCAGAGCATAAAGGGGAGAACAGCCTAAGTGTCCACAACTGATGAATGGATCAACAAGAGGCAATATGATTGATGGAATATCATTCAGTCATAAAAAGCAATGGAGTTCTGACACGTGGATGAACCTCGAAAACATGCTAGTGAAATAAACCAGACACACAAAAAACAATACTGCAAGACTCCACTTATGTGAAATGGGCATATTCATAGAGACAAAGTGGATTAGATGTTGCAAGGAATGGGAGGGAGGGGCCGATGGAGATTACTTCTTTTTTTTTTTTTAATTTATTTGTCAGAGAGAGAGGGAGAGAGAGAGAACGAGCACAGGCAGACAGAGTGGCAGGCAGAGGCAGAGGGAGAAGCAGGCTCCCTGCCGAGCAAGGAGCCCGATGTGGGACTCGATCCCAGGACACTGGGATCATGACCTGAGCCGAAGGCAGCCGCTTAACCAACTGAGCCACCCAGGCGTCCCTGGAGATTACTTCTTAATGGGTAGTTTCTGTTTGGGGTATGAAAAAGTTTTGGAAGCAGATAGTGGTGATGGCCGTATAACACCATGTGTATATTTAATGCTACTGAATTGTACACTTAAGATGGTTAAAATGGGGGTGGGGGGGCGCCTGGCTGGCTTAGTGGAGCATGCAACTCTCAATCTCGGGGTTCTGAGTTCAAGCCCCATGTTTAAAGTAAGCATAGAGCTCTATGACTAATAGAGCTCTATGCTTACTTTAAACATTTGTATAAAAGTAAATAATATAAATAAATCCTTTTTAAAAAGCAGGGGTGGGGTGCATTTTTATAAAAGTAAATAAATAAAGGAGCAGAGTTGCACAGTGGAAGCATGCTGGGCTCATAAAAGTGAATAAATAAATAAATCTTTTTTAAAGAGGTGGGGTGGGGTGGGGTGCCTGGGTGGCTCAGTTGTGAAGCATCTGCCTTCAGCTCAGGTCATAGTCCCAGGGTCCTGGGATCAAGTCCAACGTCAGACTCCCTGCTCAGTGGGAAGCCTACTTCTCCTTCTCCCACTCCCCCTGCCTGTGTACCCTCCCTCGCTGTGTCTCTCTCTGTCAAATAAATAAATAAATAAATAAACATTTTTATAAATTAAAATGGCAAATTTTATGTCATATATATGTATATATATTGTTTATAAATATATTATAAAATATGTTACACATATTATTATATAATACATAGTTATATTATTTAATATTTATATATCACATTTTATTATTTATCATATTATGATTCATATTTGTATACACTTGTAATATTCCTATTTATAATATTAACGTTATTAATATTATATGTGTATATATATATAATTTTAAAAAGTAGGCTCCATGCCTAGCGTGGAGCCTGATGTGGGTCTCAAACTAACGACCCTGAGATCAAGACCTGAGCTAAGATGAAGACTCAGAATGCTTAACTGACTGTGCCATGCAGGTGCCCCCTTGCTGTCACTGTCTTATGTGACCTTATACAAGACTGACCTTTGAAGGCATCACACTCTTTGGCTGTTAAATAAGACTGGATAAAATGTCTTTGACAGTCCCTGCTGGCTGTAAGCTTCCTGACAACATCATCTATTCATGGATTTTGATTTTACAACGTGGAAAGTCCCAAGCCTGGATTCCTGACCCAGATACCACTTGCTGCTGGTGCGCTCTGTAGACATTGATGGATGGGAACTGCAGGGAGGGAGGACCAGCTGTCTTCCCCTTGCCCAGCCCCCCTTCTTAGGGGTTTGTCCTGGAGTTGGGCCAGCCCTTGAGGAGGCCTCCACTCCTCCTTCCTCTCCTGATTCTGGGAGAGGGCTCGGGCCTGGCCGAGCTCCAGGATAAATTTCCACAAGGCAAGAGATAACACAGAGCCAAGGTGAAGATCAGAACAGCCCTTAAAAAGGCCTCCTTGCACCCTAGCATTGGCTGCTGTTCTTCCGCTCCGTAGCTGTCTGCCCTGCTTGCCGGCCCCCCGCCACCATGTGGGAGCTCCTGGCTTTTTTGCTGTTCACCCTTGCCTATTTCTTATGGCCCAAGGCAAAGCGGTCCAGTGCCAAATATCCTAGGAGCCTCCCATCCCTGCCCTTGGTGGGCAGCCTACCGTTCCTCCCCAGAGGTGGCCATCTGCACGTGAACTTCTTCAAGCTGCAGAAAAAATACGGCCCCATCTATTCCTTTCGTATGGGTACCAAGACTACGGTGATGGTGGGCCACCACCAGCTGGCCAAGGAGGTGCTTGTCAAGAAAGGCAAGGAATTCTCTGGGCGGCCCCAAGTGGTAAGCAGTGCCCACTACCTCTCCTTTCTCACCAGCCCCGGGGGGTTTTGCGGTTGGTCACCAAGACCATGCCTGGAATGACCCTTCTGGTTCCTGTAATTCTTCCTAAAACAGACTAACAGGATGTGGGTGGGGTTCCACCCCTCAGACCCTACCCAGCCTCTAAACCAGGCAGGAAGAATCAAAGGAAGACCTCATTTTCTGGGCTGTCATCTGGAAATGGATGATGTTCTCTCTGAGTCCTGACTTCCCTAATTAACTGAGGTAGTATATGCCAAGCCCTGAGCCCAGTGCTCAGTGCAGTAAGTGCCCCATTAATAGCCGTTAGGAGTGCTACTCTTCATATGGGAAACGGGATTAAAATGACGACTGTCTTCTCTGGGAAGGTGTGAGGGAAAAGTACCCTGGCTTTTGGAGGGTGGGGATTGCTGTTTCTCTGGAGCTGTCCCCAGCTGCCTGGGGCCACAGCAGGGCTGACACATGCTGGCATTTCAAGGATGCTGATGATCTATCCTGCCAAGCCTCCTGTAATGCTCCTAGGGGAGGAGAGAAGCTAAGCATCTGGGAATATTGCCAAGCCCCATCCCAGCACCTTGCTGCTGAGTATGCCCTTGAGCCCCCCAGCCAGGGCCTCCTAGCCACTTACCTCTGATCAGGGCTGAGGGTTGATTCATTTTTCCTTGGACAAGTCAGCCAGGTCTGCTGGCCAGTGGCCTCACTCCCAGCCCTCCGGAGCAAAGAGGAAGGAGAACGCTCGCCAGCTGGGGCTTGCAGGTCACAGAATATAAAGAGGGGAGGCTTTGACCTTATGCTTTGAAGTCCCCCCTGGGAAGAGGTGGCTTGGCCAAGTCCAGATTGCATTCTCCAGGTGGTGCCTTCTGGTGGGCACACAGCCTTGCAATGGAAGGGCAGAAAGAGGAGAAGCTGCTACACCTGCAGCAGCCCCCAGAGGGCCCAGGGAGACGCAGACATCTGGGCAGTCCTGTCTCTACCAGCCCACCTGCTCCTGCCCCCAGGACAGGCACCATTCAGAGAGCTTATCCCATCTGTGACTGCCTTCCCCTGGTCAGAAAGTGGTGAGAGAACACAGGCCACTCTGTCATTGAACTGAACCCCAGAACCCCTGCATTCTAATTCAGGGTCCCTTTTTTCTCCTCAGTCTGTGTCTCTGATGGAATTGGGCATAGAGGGGTCTCGGGCCCTGCCCTACCAAGGCCTAACAGTCACGGCAAAGTAGAGCAGGGGTGTCCCACATGGGGCTCAGCATGGCAGGTACCTCCCTTTTCCCTCAGGAAGGGTGTGAGAGGCCCAGGGCAAGGGCAGGTCATTGATGTCTGATTCTCCAGCCTTTCCTGCTCTCCAAAGGTGTCTCTGGACATCCTGTCTAACAACCAAAAGGGCATCGCCTTCGCAGACCATGGTGCCAACTGGCAGCTGCACAGGAAGCTGGTACTGGCCACCTTTGCACTGTTCAAGGATGGTGACCAGAGGCTAGAGAAGATCAGTGAGTGCTGGCTGGCCCCTGGGGCGGCTGGAGGGAGAAGGGACCAAGGGCGGGGGGCAACGGATGGCTCAATCTAGTGCTTTCTTGGCGGCTGCTGCCACCTAGTGGCCATCTGCTCTATGTCCCCGGCTAAGATGGAACTAGGAAGGAGGGACCGTGCTGCTTAACTCCTCACCATCTTGCCCCTCTCTCTTCCCAGTTTGTCAGGAAAACAGTTTACTGTGTGATTTCCTGGCCACCCAGAATGGGCAGTCCATAGACTTGTCCATGCCTCTCTTCCTGGCGGTGACCAACATAATCTGCTTGATCTGCTTCAACTCCTCCTACAAGAATGGAGATCCCGCTCTGAGGATCATAAAGAATTACAACGACGGCATCTTGGATTCTCTGGGAGTGAATAATATGGTAGACATATTCCCTGGGTTGAAGGTGAGGATGAGGCCAGGCCCCACCTTCAGATTCCAGCAATCCCTGTCCCCAGTTCTTCTTCCTGCCCGGCTCCAGAACCACTTTTTTCCCCAACCACCTCAGTCACAATGACCTCTGTTCACCTTGTAGGTCTGTAGACCTACAAAATAGGTCTAGCTTTTAACCATGCATTTGTAATACTCATGATAATGGCTCTCCTTTATTTACCAATTGCCATATGACAACTATTAAGCACTCCACATGCATTAATCATGTTGTTCCCCTTAAAGGTGGGTTTTATGATCCCCAAATGAGAATACAGGATGAGAGAAGTTA
Source organism: Mellivora capensis (assembly GCA_004024625.1). Taxonomy (NCBI): domain Eukaryota; kingdom Metazoa; phylum Chordata; class Mammalia; order Carnivora; family Mustelidae; genus Mellivora; species Mellivora capensis. The sequence continues at coordinate 35,577 of PISX010014499.1, forward strand.
AGGAACTTGCTCCAGGCTCCAGACTCAAGTCTATCTTCATGCTAACAGCTGGGCACACAGCAGACCCTCTATCAGTAGACCCCTCATCAGTGCCTGTTGTTAGATTCAGTGGGGAAGGGGAGGTGGAAACTCTACCTTTCCCCTTATGTGGAGTTGTCCTCATTGTCATTAATAATCCCATTCTGTGTCCCCTTCTTGCCTTCCATTTTGGCTTAAGGTCTGGGTTAGAGTGGAAACTCACCAGAGACTGAAAGCTGGGATCTGCCTCCAGGAGGGATTCTGGTAGCTGGAGAAACAAAACAAAAGACGCATGGATTTGACATTTTTCTCTACTTTCCAGATTTTCCCCAACAAAACCATGGAAAAAATGAAGAGCTGTGTTAAAATGCGAGATGAGTTGCTGAAAGACATCCTTGGAAAATGTAAGGTAGGTGATGGAGCAGAGGTGACCATGAGTTAGGCTCAAGTGTCATGAAAACAGGGCTGGGGCCCATTTTGGACACTTGGAGTATCCTTAGCACCCAGCAGAGAGCCTGGCCCATAGTAGGTGTTCAATAAAAAAATGACTTAACTCATGAATAGGGGTGAGGAAGTAAGGAACTGCAGAGGATCTGAGAAGGGACCCACTCACTCCCAAGATTTAAAGAGAGCCCTCCCAGCTCCACAAACTCATAGGTCCTGCCTCATCACACCCCAGTCCCTCACTTCCAGAGGGAAGAGGCCTCTGTATCTCCAGGCTCCAGATGGAAGTTATGGCAAATATTCCGATGGGGCCCCTTCCTTGTCACTGTCCCCTAACCTCACCCAACCAGGAGAACTTCAGAAGCGACTCCATCACCAACCTGCTGGACATACTGATCCAAGCCAAGATGAACTTGGACAATAACAACACTGCCTCAGACCGGGACCCAGAACTGCTTTCAGATGAACACATTCTCACCACCATAGGGGACATCTTTGGGGCCGGCGTAGAGACCACCACGTCCGTGGTGAAGTGGACTGTGGCCTTCTTGCTACACAATCCTCAGGTGGGCTTCTTCTCCCTACTCTGGTCTTCCCAACCACTCTTCACCCCAGCCAGATCCACCTTTGGCCCCAGAAAGAGGGAGCAGGAATGCCCTTCGCCCTTCTATGCAAGGTGACTGGGCTGCCTCCCTCCTCACCCAAGTGGTAAGTGGCTTTGGCCCTAGGGTGGAGCCACCCGGTCTTTCGAAAACAAAGCCTGCACTGCAAAGCCACTGCCAGGAAGAATCTGAGCCAGTCTGGATGAGTCTGGATGTAACAATAGGATTCTTCTAAGCCCTTGCTCCTTCTGGGCTTAAGCACGTTGGTCACGTCCATCCATCCCACTCTGGCCCTCAGTTGCAGAAGAAGATCCAGGAGGAAATTGACCAGAATGTAGGTTTCGGCCGCACACCAACTATGAGTGACCGGAACCAGCTTCTCTTGCTGGAGGCCACCATCCGAGAGGTGCTCCGCATCCGGCCTGTGGCCCCCACGCTCATCCCCCACAAGGCTATCGTTGATTCCAGGTATGCCTTCCCTCCCAACAGCACAATACTGCTTTCCAGTGGGGTCCCTCCTCTACCGCCCCACCCCCTCTCTGTTTGCCGGTCAATCTAGACTCAATCTAGACAATCTAGACTCAACCATTGACCATCAGTCATCCTACCCATGACCCTACTGATCAGTGTATCCGCCACCCACTGGCTGATCCACAGATCTAACTGACCTCCCACAGAAACTGCCTGCTGCTCTGGAGACATGTGGTCTGGAATGTAAGACCAGGTGCTCTGTGCTCCTACCCAATCCAATTGCCACAACACACACACGTGTGTGCACGCACACACACGCACATGCACAGGCACCAGCTCAAAATACACACCCACATGCCCTGACTTGAATGTCCATGTACACAAGTATTGATACATAAGAGCCAGTCAGGAATAGGGCTGAAAAAGGGATAGGTTCATATATGATCTGGCAGAAGCTGGGGAAAAGATGAGGGAGGGGTCATGAGGATGTACAGGGCTTTTACCTCCAAGGAGGGACTGTGGAGGCACGGCGCTGGGCAGTTTGGGGAGGACAGCGTTTTAGACTCCCCTTTCCTCTCCCTCTCTGGAGCAGCATTGGCGAGTTTGCCATTGACAAGGGCACAAACGTCATCATCAATCTGTGGGCACTGCATCACAGTGAGAAGGAGTGGCACTGGCCAGACCAGTTCCTGCCAGGTGAGTCCCTCTTCTGTCCTGATCCCAAGCCACACAGCCAGCCTCCCCTCTGTGCACCAGTGTCCCATCCCCGTGTTCCCTCTGCTAAGCTTCCTACCAGAAAACTCCTGGCTCCAGCTACATGAACCTGTTGACAGCCCCATTCTACCCTAGATTTACCCAAACTCTTCACAGCCGGGTTTCCCTCATTCCCCTTCCACCAACTGCAAATGCCCTCTAAGAAGCCCTCTGGGTGTCTGGCTCCCATGAAGTCAGCCCCTATCCCCTGGGACGGTGGCATTTTCAGTCATCAATACTGCTTCCTTTCCATCCTTCCTGAATATTGCATTTCTTCCATGTGAGTAAGGGTTACCCGAGAACTGGGCTCTATCTCTCCTCAGGCTAGGGTTCCCCCATGTAAGGCTGTCTACCTCCTCAGGCAGGGGCTCCCCGGGCAGGGCCACGTCTCCCCCTTAGTCAGGACAGGGCCATTCCTCTACTTACCCCTACCCTGGCCCTGGCTGACACCTCCCCATGTCCACAGAGCGCTTCTTGGACCCCACGAAGAGTCAGCTCATTTCTCCATCGCTAAGTTACTTGCCCTTTGGAGCAGGACCCCGCTCTTGCCTAGGTGAGACCCTAGCCCGCCAGGAGCTCTTCCTTGTCATGTCCTGGTTGCTGCAAAGGTTTGACCTGGAGGTCCCAGATGACGGGCAGCTGCCTTCCCTGGAGGGCAACCCCAAGATGGTCTTTCTGATCGAGCCTTTCAAAGTGAAGATCAAGGTGCGCCAGGCCTGGAAGGAGGCCCAGGCTGAGAGTAGCCCCTAGAGGCTGACTCCCCACTGTGTGGTGCCCACAGGCCCAAAATTAGAGCTGTAACCCTGCCTCCCCCACCTGTCCTCCCTCCTCCCAGCCCACACTGCCTTCTTATCCAGCCTGCCGTCCCTGGTAGTGATATGCATAAACGAAGACACTTTTCTTCCTGGTCCCTGAGGAGTTCATTTGTTTGTTCATTTGTTCACTCATTCTTCACAACAAATATTGAGCACCTGTTCTGTGCCCCTCACTGTCCCCGGACCCTCGAGCTCCCTGGTTTCGTGAGGCTCACACTCTAGCAAGGACTGACCAGAGACTAAGGGCTCTGAAGTCAGTTTGACTGGGTGTTGGGGATGTGAGGAGAGGAGCAGAGAAGTGGAGGGCAGCCACCTCGAGTGCTTGGGAAGGGAAAAAGCAACCCACGCTGAGGGAGAAGCAGGTGGAAGGTTCTCAAGGGGGGAGGGGTCAGTGTGGTAAGAGCAGAGCAAATGGAAGGGGAGAGTGGTTCCTGATGACGTCAGACTGGAGATGGGGCCAGGCCCCATGGAGCCTTTGTTAGTAGCAGGAAGGGGTTGAGCTGTTTATTCATAGTATGATAGAAGTCACTGAGCGATGGGGTGGGGGGGTAAACATGAAAGTGGGAAGGTCTGGTTTGTTTTTGTTTTTGTTTTTGAGAGGGAGGGAGGGAGGAGGATAGAAAGAAAGAGAGAGAAAGGACACACACGGAGGAGCAGGGGGAGAGTGAGAGAAAAATTCTTGAGAAGTCTCCATGCCCAGCACAGAGTCCTACTTGAGGCTCTATCTCACAACCCTGAGATCAGGACCTGAGTCCAAACCAAGAGTCAAATGTTCAACCAACTGAGCTACCCAGGCACCCCTGGTTTGTATTTTTAAGACCACCCTAGTTGCTGAGTGGAGATTGGTGTGAGAGGGATGAGAGCTGGGTCAGGGAGGAGGTGGTTGTGCTGGTCCAGGAGAGCGAGGTCATGGTGGCTCAGCCCCCTTGGCCATTGCAGTGGAGATGGTGAGAAATGGTGGGATTGTCTATATTTTGAAAGTGGAGCAGAAGATCTTGTTGGATCCAAACAGGCATCCCTGCACGTACCTGGAAGGCTTGGATTTTGTGGGAGGGGGTGTAATCCACAGACTCAACCCACCACTACATTTCCCTCTGTCTTGGTCTCCAAAGACCGGCAGGTCTCCTTTCCCTCGAGCTGTCCCGGAGTAAACACTGCCAGGAGAGGTTTCTGCAGCACCCGGCTCTGCCCTGCTCCCCACGCTACAACCCCAGGATGTCTGTAAATGCCTCACTAGAAAATGGCTCCCAGACTTCTCCAAACCTTGAAATCAGCATCCAGACCTTGGCTACTGGCCAGTTTGCAAGTAAAAGATATCCTGAGACGCCCCGGGGAAAAACTGACCCTTGCCCGTTAGCCTAGAGAGAGGCTCCAACACCAGTTCCCTGGCGCCAGCTGGGCCAGGGTCAGATCGTCAACCCAGTCCTTCTCTTCTGACTGGAGGAGGGCTCTGGAAGGGCCAGCAGAGCAAGGCTGAGACCCTGTCTGGCCATGTTTTCAGAAGAAATCAATGGAGCCCCTGCAAGGAAGAAGGGACAAAGTTTTTCTATTACAGCACACCTTCTTCCTTCAAAGAGCTTTGTTAATCCAGTGGTAAGAGACTTCCTTACTGTTCCCCCAGTTCAGCCCTGGCCTTTACTGGACAGTAACCCCATGGTCTTGCTAAAGAGCCCAAGGAAGAGTTTGTGGGTAGCCGTGACTGACCAGCTCCCATCACACACAGCCTGGTGAAGTGCTGACAACATAGTGGTCTGATGGGAAAGGGTTTAACTGGAGGTGGCCCCTCCCTCTCCCAGGCTCCTCTGCCCCCATCAGCTGGTCACTGGTCTAGAGCCAGACAGCCCTCAGTTTAAAGAAGAGGGGGGCAGATCGGCTGGAGGAGAGGTGAGTATTCTCTCCAACTATTGAATCAGATCATGGAGGGGCAGGGAAATGAGAGACTAATCTTTCGTTTTGAAGATGACAAAACTGAGGGCCAGCTGAGACAAGGGCAGGGGAGGTGACTTGCCCTAAGTCACATAGCTCCTGAGCATCAGGGCTGGGATGAGAACCCCAGATTTCAAGGATGCACGAAGAGGAGCTAGACATGCTTTGTTAACCATCCCAAGTCCGTGCAGAAAGGGCTCTGTGGTGTCTGGCCTGGGAGAGTACAAAGCTGAAGGTTCTTTCAGAAAATGACCTTCTGAACCCTGACTCCTGCCCAGACTGCCCTCCCCAGGCCTGGAAGCCCTTTTCCCACTGACCTATCCTGGGTCCTCCCATCCTGAGTCTGAGAGTGTAAGCCATATTGTAGGGCATAGCTCACGATCCCCAGACCACCGTGCTTGTCCTCTTATGGCACTCGGTTTCTGTTCCTTGGTACTGAACCCCAAGGGCACCTGAGCACCTGCTTGGGCTCAAAATGGGTGCAGTGTCCCCCAAAGGCACTGCCCACCCCTGTGTCTCCGGAGGTCAAGACTGAATCTTCTCATGTTCCTTATCCTGCCCATCGGTGGCACCTGGCAAGTAGATGAGACACAAAAAAGATTGAATCCAATGCTCTAAATCCCTTGGCTAATTGGTCCAGTGATAAACAGACTATCTCCTTAGGCAGAAGGAAGGCCAGACCTTTGATACAGCTGGAAGGTATTTGTCAAGACCCCCACAGTCACATTTGGAGCCTCAGAATGCCCTTAGCCAATGATATATGGTAAATAAACATGAAACAACCAGTTCTCTGGGGCTGCTGCTGGGGATCAGCCATGATTCGTAGTGTTTGCCAATTGCCATGATGTAAACAGTCCCTACTTTGAGCAATTTCAGGCCACCAATGCGATGTCCTTGAATACGGCATTGGGAATAGATGCTCGGTAGCATTATACGCTATTTGCCATTATGTTATATAATAAATACCATGACTATGCGATACCATTACTAATAATACCATTATTTGTACCATACACAGATGTAAATAACCTCAAGGGCACAGATAATAGTAACGTAGTGAAATAATTAGGAAATGATTAGGTTTTGAGTATTTATGACCTTTGTTTTTATTATAATGTATTCAATTGTGGGTTTATATAGTTTAATTTTTTTAATGGTTATTTAATGAACAGCTCATAGAATTCCTGAACATTTAGGAAAGTATTTATTTATCTATTTTAAGTAGGCTCCACGCCCAAAGTGGGGCTTCAACTCATGGCCGGGAGGTGAAGAGTCACATGCTCTACCAACTGGGCCAGCCAGGCGCCCCCAAATTCCTGAAAATTTAATAATCAGCTCTTGTGAATCAAAACAGCTGGGCCTCCCAGGAGAAATGGGCTGTCCTTGTCCCTCAGAAGGGTAGCTCCCCAGAGTCCCCATTCTGAAGGGAGGGACTCCTTCCCTGGTGCCCCTGGTGTGGAGTGGGGGTGGAGGAGAGTGAGTGAATGGTCTGGCGCCTTCTGGTGGCCATCAACCCTGGAGCAAATGAGGAACTTTCTCCAGTCACACTCCTGGGTTTCAACACCCACCTCTGGAGGACAGTCATCCAATCCGAGGTGTCAGAGTCAGGGAGGACTGGATGGGAGGACCCAGGTTCTAGTCCCCAGGCGCCCCCCAACTCCGCCCGCCTCGTTCCAGGCCCTGGATCTTAGGCCTATGGCTAGCTTCCTGAATCCATTTCCTCATTTGGGGTGAGGGGTAAGCTCTAACTTACCGCCTGCGCTGCCCATTATCTTAGGCTCAGGGACAAGTGAAAGCAGAAAGGGCCAGGTAAGCAGGGGAGCTACAGAAGATAAGAGCGCACTGGGGCACCTGGGTGGCTTAGTGGATTAAGCCTCTGCCTTTGGCTCAGGTCATGGTCTCAGGGTCCTGGGATAGAGCCCCACATCAGGCTCCCTACTCAGCAGGGAACCTGCTTCTCTCTCACACTCTTTCTCTGTGCTCTCTAATAAATAAATAAAATCTTAAAAAAAAAAAAAAAGATAAGAGGTCAGGCTGTGCAGGCAAGTTGTCCCCGTGTTGTCATTTACAGACCCAGTGAGCACGGGCAACTTACTAGGCCTTCTTAAACCTCAGTTTGCTCAGCTGTACTATGGGTAGCTGAGGTGTGCGTAGAAAGAGTACCACCAACCTCAGAATGTTGCTGGGGGTCAGATGTGGACCTACACAATGCACTGAGTGCCTTGATAAATACTGGCTTTACTGCCATTGCCTACAGCCAGATCCACAAAATAAGTCCTTTTCTAAGGATGAAGAAGCAGGTGTTGTTCAGACAGGTCCATCTGAAGGACAGGACCCCTGGGAACCCCCCCTGCCCCCACCTTGTAGCCCCTGATGATCCTGCCTGCTGCCCCTCCCTCCTTCCTCCTCTGGGGCATGCTGGCAGCTGGGACGTGTGGGCGGAGGGCCCAGATACAAACTTCTCACAGTTCCAACACAGAGGAAGTTTTGTAACATTTTCCAGCGGGATTGGATTTCTGCAGATTTCTTGGTAAGAAGACATGCAAAGGAAGGTTATACTGGTGGGGAGCGGGCTTAGGGTGAGGAGAAACTTCAGATCAAACCAAATCTTCTTCTCCCCTCCAAGCCACTGGGAGTTTCTAACTCCTGAGAACTGTACAATGTTTCCTGGGGGATTCACCCTCCCTGAGGAAGTTAGCATTGATGTGCATCCCCTATCCCAGGGGTGATGCTAGTTCAGCACTGAGGGGCTCTGGCAGGGGTGCCCGGCTCAGTATGGGGGCCTCTGGAAGCTTCTGACGAAGCAAGGGGGAGCAAACAAGGGGGATAAAGAAGGCCCCGAGGAAACTGGTTCACCTTTTACTATGCTGCTTGCCTGCTCATTACCTTGCTCTGGTTCTCTCTCCCCTTTGAAAAGAAATCAAAAGTTCTTCATGTGGCTTGGAAGCACCGGGTCTTCAGTGTTCAGGGTTCAAATCCTGGCTCTACCATTTATGTGCTGTGTGATCTTGGACAAGTTAGTCAACTTCTCCAAATGCTTCAACCCCTTTAATAAAGCAGTCCATACCTCAGATGGCTGTTTTGAGGCTAAAATGAAAAAAGAAAACAAAGTGTAGGTAAGATGCTTGTATACAACCCAATAATGTGCAGTCAATAAACAGATCAAGACAAATTAAAATATTTTTATTACCAGCTTGCCACTCCAGATACATCTCCACTCACTTCCCAGAATGCAATTATCTACAGAGATTAAATCGCTTGCCGCCTTAAGACATTGTGGCCTCCCATGCTTTTGTGGGCTTTTCAGCACCTGGCACATAGTAGACACTCAATAATCTGCAAAACAGATTTATCCAGACCTTCCCTAGAATTCCCTTTACACCTTTTGCACCTGGCAAGCTCAGCTTAGAGAGGCCCCTACTTCAGACAGGACACCCTATACCCCCGGGGTGGCTCTCAGCCACAGCACCCTGAGCACACAGGCTTCATGGTACTGAATGCTACTAAAACTGTTTTCATGCCTTTCTTCCCCTCGGGACCATTAGCTCTTCTAAAAAGGAGCTTGGTCGAGGCATATTTGCATTCCCGATGCCTGTACCTGGTAGGTGCTTGATAAATGATCAGCCTGAGTGAGGCTAGTCACATGCCTCCAGGTTAGGAACCCACATCCCAAACACCTCCCAGGACCCACTGCCTTTCCAGGTAGGTTCAGGCAGATGCAAGTTTCCAGCTGGTTTGGCCAACAGTCAGCCACACCCACTTTCCCCTCCTTCTGAGTCAAACCCTGTCCCCTCCGCCCCTCGCACCCTGAGGCTGAGAACGGAGGAAACTGGAGAATAGGGAGCCTCTTGAAATTCTCGTTCATCAAAGCTATCCTGTTTTGTGCTTCAGAGCACTGGTGTCATCTCCACCTGAACTTGGTCACCTGGGGCAATAGAAAATGAGGAACTCGGTGACCCAGGAACCTGGGGTGCGGTGAGGGGCACAGTGAGGTCGGCTCCACAGACCTAGGCATCAAGGGAATTCACACAGCCTCCAGCATGTAGCTGGCAAGAATCACACGATTGTTTTTGTTTGTTTGTTTTTTTTTGTTGTTGTTGTTTAATTCAGACATTAGATTAAGGAAGGCAGGAATGATGTACTCCCCAGTCCTTTCCCGTGGTTTTACTTTATTTATTTGACAGAGAGGAAGAGCAGCAGGCAGAGGGGAAAGCAGGCTCCCCACAGAGCACAGAGCCCAATGCAGGGCTTGATCCCAGGACCCTGGGATCATGACCTGGGACGAAGGCAGAGACTTAACCGCCAAGCCATCCAGGCACCTCTCCCCATGATTTTAGAACAGATCTGTCTCTAGATGCTAATATGGTCCCCCTGGGCTTACTCAGAGGAGCTCAACAGGTTAGAGGGAACAGGGCAGCAACCATCCCACTAGAGTCCCCGAGGGGCCAGAATTACTCTGGCCCATGGTCAAAGAGGGGGACGGGGGTCTGTCTGGCTTATACCGGGCTCTTAGGCAACAATGCAGTATGCTGGCTAAAGCCAGGGACTAGGGAAGGCAATGCTGTCAGCATCCCCTGTTGGCCCATTAGGGAGAAGTCCACTGGGGGAGGCACTGGGAGGGTTCCAAGAGGCACACCAGATTGCTTTGCCCAAGAAGCTGTGCTGGGTGGCGGCGTTCCCCTTCCTGGGCAGAGGTGGAATCCTGTTCTTTCCCTTAGAGCAGGGATTTATAGCTGACTCGAAGTTCTAGGACAGTCTTAAGCAAGGGGTGAAAGGACAGTTTTAGGAAGGAATGATTGGCCCACAGTGGTAGAGGCTGGCACACCTGTGGCTCTCCCAAGGCCTAAAACACCAGTTCTCAGGTCCCTGCCTGGTACACAAGCCCTCAAACAAGGCCCTGTGATTCTTCAGGATTCCCCGCATCTGTATTGTTCACTTCATCTCAATCTATCTCCTCTTGCTGACCATTTCACATGGGTGCTTTGTCTTCCTGCCTGTAACCTAACTTCCAGAGGGCATGGACCTTGTCTTCTCTACTTCTTCTACATTCTCCTCAGCACCCAGCTCAGTGTTGGGCACAAAGTGGGAGACTTAATAACACATGTTTTGTGTATCAAATTCCAGGGCCCATCCAAATTTCTATTATTTTTTTCCCCAAAGATTTTTATTATTTTGGGGGTGCCTGGATGGCTCAGTGGGTTAAACATCTGCCTTCGGCTCAGGTCATGATCTTGGCGTCCTGGGATCGAGTCCTATGTCGGGCTCCCTGCTCAGCAGGGAGCCTGCTTCTCCCTCTGCTCCCTGCTTGTCCTCTCTCTCAAAAAATTTTTTTGTTTTAAATTAAATTAAATTAAAATTAAGTAAAAATAAAAGATCTCATGGAGTGCTTGCATTCTTTCAAATGCTATCTTAGCTTCCAGGTGTCTAACAGAACTTGTTTCTGCTTTTCTTTGCATCTGATGTTTTAAACCTCTTTGTGGGATTTTACCAAGTATCCCAAACCTCAGAAATATACCCTTGGCAGAGAGAGGGTTTGGAGAGAGCTCTCCCCAAACCCTCAGGACAAAGTGTGGCCTCAGCAGGAGTGTCTCCCACCTCGCCCTGGGCCCCGTAGGCTCCCCTCAGGCCAAGGGGCTTGTTCTCCCCTGCGAGGTGCCTTCTCGAAGCCCGTGTGGAGAAGGGAGAAGGGAGAAGGGCCTGCAGTTAGGAATCTTGGGGTACAACCTCCTGAAGTCTGAGGGAAGCGGGGAGAAAAGAACAAGGTGTGCAAGAAAAAAGAACAGTCGTGTTTGGGGGATCGATTTTATTTGGGCTTCTCACAGTGGTTACAGCCACTCTGTCTTCAGAACAATCACAGCACAGGAAATGCGTCACCGAGACTGCCCAGAAAAGTCTGACCAGCGGAATCTTATTGCTTAAAATACACATATTCACAACAACTGACAAATGGTGATGTGCCTCACACAGGAATGTGTTAGCATTTGCAAATCTTCCAACTGTAGCACCAAACCCTCGGCCAGCCCAACCCCTTCCAACCCCTTCCTTCTCGTTCACGGGGGAAAACCAGATTCAGTCCGGTCTCCCCGGCCCCCTATCCAGTCCTCCCGCTCTCTCTTTCCCTCTCTCTCCTGGCAGGGGAGTCCCGCTGGCAGGGGCCAGACTGTGTGACCGCTGGAAATGAGCCTGGCTCCGGCGGGCGGCCGTGTTCACTTGTTCTCACGCCTGGAGGGCAGGACGCTGCAGTGACCCCAACAGTTAGCGCGCAGACCCGCGCCCCACTCCAGCTGGGGAAGGAAACTTGAGAGGGCCAGGATTCATCCACGTGGTGAGTTAACTGAAGCAGGATTCATTTTGGTGAAACTTCATCTCCTCTGAGACTTCAGTGAGTTGTTCCGATTTTTATCTTATTATTATTATTTTTTTAAAGGTGGAAGGCAAGGCATTCAAGGGCTGCTGACGCACTCCTGCCCACTCTTGCCACAGGCCGGCTTGCTTGCATGCACGGCCCCCGACAAAGAGAGGTAAGCCCTGTGGGCGTCTGCCAAACTGTCTGACAATTCTGGGCGGGGCCAACGGCTGGGCCACAGCTAGTCCCAGTTTGTCACTGAAGATCCTTCCAATCCATCTTCGGAAGTCCCACCTTCGCCTTCTGTGCCAAGTGGTTTTGAACACCCCCCTGGGGGCTGATACTGAGGGCCAGGAGGAGCCGAGGGAGGCAGACAGGTTCAGGGCACATTTCCACTTACAGGGAACAGAACACAGGCCTCCGAGTGTCCACGGAGCAATGTGCAAATTGCAGGGCTGGGTAGAGGAGAGCCTCTACTCCAAGCACAGTTATCTCTGGCAGACGTGGGGGGGGTGTTGGGGGGGGGCTGCCATCGATGATGCTGCTGGATACACCCGAGTACACAGTCAGACATTTGTTCAGTAAACAGTAAATGTGTAAAATAAATTACCTTGAGAGGGCCATATCTGCTCCAAGCGTGTGGTTGACGCGAGCACAATGGCTGCCGTTCAAAGTATATTCACAGGAAAACGGGGCTGGGGGCTCACACACGACACACAGACACACACAGGTTATCCAAAAAGTCATCGTACACAGACTTCACTTTGTTCAACATGGAGTTTGGTTTTGTGGACTCTCCAAACGCAGACACCCGTTCATCTCACAGCCTTGGATTTGTCTATGTTTGTACATATATATATATATATATATATATTTTCCCTTTCTTACTGTAACATCAACGCCTAATGTGAATATCATCGTTCAAGAGTGGGGGGAAAACCAAACTCTTCGTATGAACAGAACTGGACAGGGAATGTGAGTTTTAGCTCTTTGCTTTCTCCATCAGGTTATTCCTATCAAAGCTCGACTGGTTATCTGAAGCCAAACCACAGTAAAAGGATCCCGTGGGCCTTCCGGACCCCTGCCTTCACCCTCCTACCTGGGCCACTCAGGCTCTTTATGGAGGCTACAAAAATCAGTCAGCCCACTCAAAAAGGGGGCTGCGGCGGGGTAGGGAAAGGGCATGAAAGCCACAGATAACCAAGCCATTTTTTCCCCAAGTGGTCAGTTTAAAAATAAAAACAAAAACAACACAACAGAAGAACTTATTCAGAATCAAGAGAAAATACTGTGTAAAAGCCAGGCCATGGGGCTGCCCTTTCTTAGGACCCACAGCCCTGCAGACTGTGTGTTGGGTGGGGAGAGGACCCTGGTCACCTACAGGCACAGCCCGAAGGGTAGAGATGCGGCAAGCTACACCAGATGCTCCCCCACAGCTTGGGCTCTGCTGTGCTCCCACGGAAGTTCCAAGAGAACCCCACCCAAGCCTGCACACAAAACATCTCGTCCCGGCTCAATAGCAGCCAGGCTCTTTGAAGGTCAACTTTGGATAGAGCCACGAACTTCCCTTTTCCAGAACAGAATTCTTGCCGGGCCTGCTGGTCAAGTTCTTGTTTTCAGCTTGCTGTTGCTGTTACTGTTGTTGTTGTTGTTGTTTAAAGAAAAACCAAAAAGAAGGTGATAGAATGTTCCACCCTGAACCAGGCTGTGGCCAGCCAGAACCTGCTGGGAAGGGCCCCTCATGGATGCACAGTAGTACATCGACCTCATGACCAGGAATTTGAGGGAGCAGTAGGCCTCCTACCAACCTTCTCAACTGCCTGTCTGCTCTCATCCTCCCCGAGGACTAGCCTAGCTCTGTCTCAGCAGACCTTGGCAGCAAAGGGTGACGATCCCTGGGTCTCTGCGAGCTTCCTTCTTTACCCAGGGCTGAGCCCTGCCACCTCTCCTGTACTGAGACACAGAGAAGTTCTCTTAAACCAAACACCAGAGCACAAATCCACTCCACCACCAAGAGTCACCTCAGGGCACAGTCTCGGCCTCCTCCGTGGGGGCCTCTGAAACACACATCTCTCTGACCCGGGCAGGTAGCGAGATACGACTCGAAAAGAGAAAAAGGGGACAGGGTCGGGTATGAGGAACGAGTCAGAGAACGAGCCACCCTGCCGGCCCTCCACGACACTGTGCTCCTGTGGGCGGAGAGGCCTCCGCTCCCCAAGCAGAACCTGGAGGTGCGGGAAAACGCAGGACCGGTGGGGAGGGGGGCAAAGAATGCAGTGGCGGCACCACTTTCTCTGAAAGTCATTAATGCTTCTCTCCTGCTGCTCCCCTACCCTGGTTGCTTTGCCAAGTTCTCCGGCACGGGCCGGGCCTGCTCTAGCTGGGGGAGCTGCTGCTCTGCGAGTTCGGGGAGTCCTGCTCATTGATGGTGTTCAGCAGCAGGCACGCGGGGGGCCGTGGCAGGTGGGGGTGCCCGGGCTCTCGGGCCTGCTCCTCGGAGGGCTGGCAGAGGCCTTCCTCCTCGTCACCGGGGGGCCGCACGTGGCAGCTGTCGCAGAAGTCCAGGGGCCCATCCAGAGCGTCGTCAATGAGCGTGTTGAACTCCTTGAGGTCATCGTCGTGGTGGCCTCGGCTGCACACACACACCTCGATGCCCGAGTCACCCGTGAAGCGGCGATGTCTGCCAGGCGTCTTGTCTTTGCTATCGGGGAGGGCGCCGCCCTGCTCGGAGCTGTAATCTCTCAGCAGCTCCTCCTTACAGTCGGAATCTTTGTCCAGGAAGGCCCCAGGGTCCAGCTCCCCCAGGCCGGCCACAGAGCCACTGGGCTCCATTCCAGGGGCTTTGGTGGCTGCTGTGCTGGCGGGCACGTCAGAGGGCTCAGGGTCAGCGAAGCTCGGAGGTCTGGTGCTGCTTCTGCTGGGCCCAGACAAGGGGCTGCTCTGCGCCCCCTGGGGGCCCCTGGTGGGATCGGAGCCTGGGGGGCTGCCGCCTGGGGGGCCACACTGTGCAGGCAGCTGCTGCTGCTGTAGCTGGAAGGCACTGTACGGTGGGGGAGGAGTCGGAGGTCGGTTCACCACTTCCTCATAAGGAGGTAGTAAATAGTTTGGCAAAAACCCTAAAACGGGGAGGCAGGGAGGAGAAATTACTGCACTGGCAATTGTTTGAGAACAGCCTGCAAAGCTCACACTCAACATACGTCTCTTCCCACCCCCAGTACACCCCCGGGGGAGCAGGGGCTGGCCCCAGCTCTTGCTCAAGGGCAGGGCACAGGGGTGTGGCAATTTTGCACAGAAAGAGGGACAGACTGGGAGTGACCTAATCTAGCTCCATGAAATCCGAGAGCCCCTGAAGCTGCTTCACAGGCAAGACTTCTGCCCGTCTGGAGGTAAGGCAGAGGATTAAGCAAATGGGGGGTGGCCAGGAGATCATTTCTGCCCAGAGCATATCTGTTTCCACATGCCCCGGAGTCTCATGTTTCTTGCTCAAACTCTGTCCTCTGCCTGCGTCCCATAGGCCTCAGGGTTAGGGATCCTTATTTAAGACTCCATGACCGCCTTTTTCTTGCACCCCCTCACCCTTCTAGATGTATGGGCCATGAAAAGGCCCTTTTTCTGGGAGGTTGGAAATCTGTGCTGTCCCTCACTGGAGTGTGGCTGGAGGTGGTCTGGAAAGACAAACCGAACTTCATCCTGACTCAGATTAGAAGCCGGTGGGTTACCAGTGAAGGGTGAGGGGCCTGCCAAGGCTTATTATCAGCCTGCCAGGTAAGTTATCTTTTGAATGTGCTGAATGTCTCAGGGCACACATGGTCTGGTTATAACAAGAACTGCTAGCATTTATTGAGCACTCACTATATGCCAGGCACTGAGCTAAACACTTAAAACCCTTCTAGATGTGGAATTCCAGACCTGCAAGCTCTTTATTCTGTAGAACACATGGCAGAATGGTTTTAGGACAAGACCCTTTGAGGGTCATGTGTAAGGAACCCTCAGGGAAGTCAGGTGAGTGTCCTTCAGGGAGTCCCGGAAGTTTCTCGGTTCTCGGGACGTGCCAGCATTACCCCCCCAACTCCTGCCCCTTTCATGGCAGCTTTCGCTCAGGGATGTCACAGGGCGCTAAGTAAAATGGGAGGATTTCAGGCCACAGGCATCTAAATCTTGGTTCACTCACATCGTACACCATCTGACCACCTGCCTTAAGGAAAGCATCAGCTAAAGCATCAGACACCCAGTCAGAACCCAGCCAGGGTGGGGCTGGAACAGCCCAGTGGCTTCAGGCTGCCCCCCCACAGCACCGGCTCCTCTGTGCTACAGGTGAGCGCCCCTTTACGCCCCCACCTGCACGACTCCGCACTATGCTGGGCTAGGGGGCCCAGGGGGGCCCACAGTCTGGCGGCTTTGGGTATACGTACTGAAATAAAATGGCAGCGCTGAGTAATTGTGGGCTTCCCGGTAGGCAATCAGGTTGATTTCATGCTGCCGCTGCTGGGCCTGAAGGCGATGCTTGGCTCGGCGGTGGTGGCACACGCAGCAGCAGCTCAGGATGATGATGATGGTCCACACCAGCCAGAACCCTGGGGGCAGGGAGGCGAGGCAGAGAGGCACACAGGCGCTGTGAGCGCCAGCCAGAGCGGCGGCTTTCCCAATACAGCGGTCCCCAGACGGCGCCCACCTGGTCGAAGCTGGCACTGTCAGGCCTCCCTGGGTGAAGCCACATCTGGAACCTGTGTTCAGTTTCTAGAAATGTTCGTGCCCGAGTGAAAGATGGGATGGGAGAGGGCAGGAGGCCCTTCCCCAGCACCACTGGACCTAGGTTTCGAGTTTGGAGGGCATTAAATATGCTCATCTTTTAGGACAACATCTTCGTCCTCTCTTAAGGGATCTCTGAGAGAATCATTCTGGCTTTCTTGTTACCCATCTCCCACCCCCTCCCCCAAGCCCTGCTCAAGACCTTAAGGCCAGCTCCCAGCCTCGCTTCCTACTGCTACCCTAGGCTGCTCACCAAAAGCAAAGGGCCCCTCAAAACCCCAGCAGATTAGCAAACTGCAAGGGGCCTCGTGGGGTCTCCTGATAAAGGAATTCTTAGGGTTCTCTTGATATCACCAAAAAGATCATGGGTTCTTCTCTACCATGTACACTGGTATAACCCAAGAGTCACTCAAGTTACAGGTGGAAAAATTCTAATTGCCTCAGGTCCATCTCTTCCCTGGAGAGTGTAAATGACTTCCTCCGCTCTTGATATAATCTGGTACAATTCCATCTCCTACAGTTGCAAATAACACTCCCACCTCCCTTTGGGCTGTGATTTCATTAGACTCAAGGCCATTAGCAGGCTGCCCCTCTTCCTTTTTGCTCCAGAGACGGGTAGGTAAGGGAACAGGGGAGAAGGCCCACAGCCCTCTCTTCTGCAGGCAGTTTTTTTCTCATTTCCCACTGTGTTCTTGGATCATAATCAGAGAATCTTGACAGACCCCAATACAAGACCTCTGCTCCAATCTTCAATTGTAAGCAGAAAATCCTTTAAATTTTTCTTAAATCAATGAGCAATTTTGCTTTAAAAAAAATACATATATGTACATATGGAAGAGACTGGAAGGAAAAACACAAAAAATAGTGATTTATCTTTAAATAGTGGGATTATAGAAAATTTCAGGTTTTGCCTTCAAATTATAAAACTGGAAACAAACTAAATCAAACTTAAAAATACCTATGACTAGGGGCGCCTGGGTGGCTCAGTGGGTTAAGCCTCTGCCTTCGGCTCAGGTCATGATCCCAGGGTCCGGGGATCGAGCACCGCTTCGGGCTCTCTGCTCGGCAGGGAGCCTGCTTCCACCTTTCTCTCTGCCTGCCTCTCTGCCTACTTGTGATCTCTGTCTGTCAAATAAATAAAATCTTTAGGGACGCCTGGTTGGCTCAGTGGGTTAAGCCTCTGCCTTTGGCTCAGGTCATGATCCCAGGGTGCTGGGA
>PISX010014500.1:0-52756 GCA_004024625.1 Mellivora capensis
AAAAAAAATACATCAAAAACATCTGAATCAGCAAAGAAGAAATACAACCCTCACTCTATATAGATGAAATGAAGCTCAAAAGATTCCACCCCAGAATTGCTAGAAATCATACAGGAATTCATCTAGGTAGAAGGATATAAAAATCAATGCACAGAAATTTGTACTGTTTCTATACACTAACAATGATGCAGAAAAAAGAGAAATAAAGGAGTTGATCCCATTTAGAATTTCACCTAAAATCACAAGACACCTAGGAATAAACCTAACTGAAGAGGTCAAGGTCTTATACTCATAAAATTATAGAACACTTATGAAAGAAATTGAGGACACAAAGAAATGGAAAAACATTCGATGCTCATGAATTGGAAGAAAAAAAATATTGTTAAAAACTCTATGCTTACCCTGAGGAATCTACACATTCGATGCCATCCTTATCAACATACCATTCACTTTTTTTCACACAGCTGGAAGAAACAATCCTAAAATTTGTATGAAACTAGAAAAGACCCATGAATATCCAAGGGAAAGCTGAAAAAGAAAACCAAAACTAGTGGTATTACAATCCTAGACTTCAAACTCTATTACAAAGCTGTAATCATCAATACAGTATGGTAGTGGCACAAAAACAGACACATAGCTCAGTATGATGGAATAGAGAACCCAGAAATAGACCCTCAATTTTATGGTCAACTAATCTTCTACCAAGGAGGAAGAATATCCGATGCAAGAATCACAGTATATTCAATGAATTTCAATGAATGGTGTTAGGAAAATTGAACAGCCACATACACAAGAATTGAACAGGAGCATTTCCTTACACCATACACAAAAATAGACTCAAAAGGGATGAAAGACTTAAATATGAGGCAGAAATCTATCAAAATCCCTGAGGAGAAAATAGGCAGCAAACATGTAATCTCACTTGCAGCAACTTCTTACTAGACATGTCTCCAAAGGCAAGGGAAACAAAGGCGAAAATGAACTGTTGAAACTTCATCAAGATATAAAGCTCTTGCACATCAAAGGAAATATTTGAAAATACCAAAAGACAACTGAGGGAAATATTTATAAATGAGGGAAGGTATTTATAAATGACATTTCATATTAAGGCTAATATCTAAAATCTATTAAGAACTTAACAAATTTAACACCCAAAGAAAAAATAATCCAGTCATGAAATTTGCAGAGTACATCAACAGACACTTCTCCAAGGAGGACAAACAAATGGCCAGCAGACACATGAAAAAATATTCAATATCACTCAGCATAAGGAAAATGCAGCTAAAAACTATGAGATACTTCCCCATACCAGTCAGAACGGCTAAAATTAACAACTCAAGAAATGACAGATATTGGCAAGGATTTCATAACCAGACATAGACACAACCCAAAAGGATGATGTTGGCAAGGATGAGTAAAGTGGAACCCTCTTACACTGTTGGTGTGGATACAAGCTGGCATAGTCACTCTGGAAAACAGTATGGAAGTTCCTCAAAAAGTTGCAAGTGGAAATACCCTAAGACCCAGTAATTGCAACATTGGATATTTGCTCCACATATACAAATGTAGTGGTCCAAAAGGGAATCTATAACCCAATGTTTATAGAAGCAATGTCCATAATAGGTGAACTATGAAAAGATCTCGGATATCCATTGACAGATGAATGGATAAAGAAGCAGTGATACATATACAATGGAATACTACTCACCTGTCAAATATTCAAATCTTGCCTCTTACAATGACATGGCTGGAAGTAGAGGGTGTCATGCTAAGTGAGATGTCAATCAGAGAAGAGAAAAATAATTTTCATATGATATCACTCATATGTGGAATTTAAAAAATAGAGGAATATAGGGGAAAATAATAAAAGGTAAAACAAGATGAAGCCAGAGACATAGACAACCAGAAGAGACTCTTAATCAAAGGAAACAAGCTGAGGGTGGCTGGAGAGGAGGGGGCTGATGGGGTCACTGTGACTTGGACATTAAGGATGGCATGTGATGTAATTAGCACTGGGTGTTATATGAGAGTGATAAATCACTCAACTTTACATATGAAACCAATAATACATTGTATATTAATTAATTGAATTGAATTTAAAAATTTTAAAAATTGATAAAATACCCTACAATTATTGCACTGCTAAAATAGTAATTTAAACTTGTTTATATTTCTTTGGTTGAGCAAAGTTGCTATTTGTTTTGTTTTATTGTTTTGTTTTGTTTTTTTATTGTTATTTTTTATTATATTATGTTAGTCACCATATAGAATGTCATTAGTTTTTTTTAAGATTTTATTTATTTATTAATTTGACAGACAGAGATCACAAATAGGCAGAGGAAGAGAGAGGAAGCAGGCTCCTCCTGAGAAGAGAGCCTGATGCAGGTCTCAATCCCAGGACCCTGATATCATGACCTGAACCGAAGACAGAGGCTTAACCCACTGAGCCACCCAGGCACCCCAGAACGTCATTAGTTTTTGATGTAGTGTTCCAAGATTCATTGCTTACATATTACACTCAGTGTTCCACGCAATACGTGTCCTCCTAATACCCACCACTGAGACAACATATCCCCCCGACCACCTCCCCTCTAAAACGCTCAGTTTCTCAGAGTCCACAGTTTCTCATGGCTTGTCTACCCTTCTGATTTATCCCCATTCATTTTTCACTTCACTCTTCTAATGCCATCCATGCTATTCCTTGTGTTCCACAATTAAATGAAAACTTATGACAATTGACTTCCTTTGATAGACTTATTTCACTCAGTAAAATCTCCTCCAATCTCCACCATGATGATGGGAAAGTTGGGTATTCATAATTTCTGATGGCTGAGTAATATTCCATTGTATATATAGACCAGAGCTTCTTTACCCATTCATATGCTGAAGGGTATCTCAGCTCTTTCCACATGTTGGCCATTGTGGACATCTCTGCTGTTAACATTGGGGTGCATATGGCCCTTCATTTTTGCTACATCTGTATCTTTCAGGTAAATTCCCAATAATGTAATTGTAGAGTTATAGGGTAGCTCTAATTTTAATGTTTGAGGAACCTCCACACTGTTTTCTAAAGTGGCTGCACCATCTTACATTCCCACCAACAGTGTAAGAGGGTTCCACTTTCTCCACATCCAATCCTACATGTTTTTTCTTGCCTTGTCAATTTTTGCCATTCTAACAGGTAGGTGTAAGGTGATATCTCATAGTGGGTTTGATTTGAATTTCCCTGATGGCAAATGAGATGAACACTTTTTCATGTGTCTGTTAGCCATTTGAATGTACTCTTTGAAGAAGTGTCTGCTCATGTCTTCAGTTCATTTTTTGGCTTGGTTATTGAGTTTGAGAAGTGTTGTTTTGTTTGTTTGTATTCTTTTCTTTCTTTCTTTCTTTCTTTCTTTCTTTCTTTCTTTCTTTCTTTCTTTCTTTCTTTCTTTTTTTTTTGTTAATAGATCTTGGATATCAGCCATTTGTCTGTAGTGTCCTTTGCAAATATATTCTACCATTCTGTGGGTTGGCTCTTTATTTTCTTCACTGTTTCTGTTGCTGTGCAGAAGCTTTTTTCTTAATGGAGTCCAAAAATTCATTTTGGCTTTTGTTTCCTTTGCTTTTGGAGACCTGCTTTGAAAGAAGTTGCTGTGGTTGATGTTGAAGATCTTACTGTCTATGTTCTCTTCTAGGATTTTGCTGGATTCCTGTCTCAGATTGAGGTCTTCCATCCCCTTTGAGTTCATCTTTGTGTGTGGTGTAATGGAATGGTCAAATTTCATTCTTCTCTGTGTAGTTGTCCAATTTTCACACACCATTTATTGAAGAAGCTGTCTTTCCTCTACTGGACTTTCTTCCTGCTTTATCAAAGATTATTATTTTACCATAGAGTTGTGGGTGCCTATTTGCATTCTCTACTCTGTTCCACTGGTCTATATGTCTGTTCTTGTGCCAGTATCATGCTGTATTGGTGATCACAGCTTTGTAATAAAGCCTGAAATCAGGCAACGTGATCCCTCCAGCTTTGTTTTTCTTTTTCAACATTTCATTGGTGATTCGGGTCTTTTCTGGTTCCCTACAAATAGGATTATTTGTCCCAGCACTTAAAAAAAATGCCAATTATATTTTGATCAGGATGGCATAGAAAACATAGTTTTCTCTGGGCACCATAGACATTTTAACAATGTTTATTCTTCCCATCCATGATCATGGAATGTTTTTCTCTTTTTGTGTCTTCTTCAATTTATTTTATGAGTTTTCTGTAGTTCTTCAGGCATAGATCCTTTCCCCCTTTGGCTCGGTTTATTCCAAGGAATCTTATGGCTGTGGTACTATTGTAAATGGAATCTATTCTTTAATTTTCCTTTCTACAGTTTCATTGTTAGTGTATAAGAAAGCAACAGATTTCTGTGCATTGATTTTGTATCCTGACACATTACTGAATTGCTGTATGAGTTCTAGTAATCTCAGGTGGAGTGTTTTGGGTTTTCCTCATAAAGTACCATCTCATCTCTAAAGAGAGAGAGTTGGACTTCTAATTTTCCAATTTGAATTCCTTCATTTCCTTCTGTTCCTTTTTTTAATGATTGTTTTTGCTAGGACTTCTAGTACTATGTTGAACACCAGTGACAAGAGTGGGCATCCTTGTCGTGTTCATGATCTCAATGGAATGGCTGTCAGCTTTTTCCCATTGAGAATGAAATTCGCTGTGGGTTTTACATAGGTGTATTTTATGAAGTTGAGGAATGTTCCCTCTATCCCTACGCTATGAAGAGTTTTAACGCTGTATTTTTTCAAGTGCTCTTTTCTGCATCAATTGAAATAACTATGTAGTTCTTCATTCTCTTATTAATGTGTTCTATCACATTGACTGATTTGTGAATTTTGAACCACTGTAGCATCCCAGGTATAAACCCCACCTGGTTGTGGTAGATAATCTTTTTATTTTTTATTTTTTTTTAAGATTTTATTTATTTATTTGAGAGAGAGGCAGTGAGAGAGTATGAGCGAGGAGAAGGTCAGAGGGAGAAGCAGACTCCCCGTGGAGCTGGGAGCCCGATGCGGGACTCGATCCCAGATCTCTGGGATCATGACTTGAGCCAAAGGCAGTCGTCCAACCAACTGAGCCACCCAGGCGTCCCAATCTTTTTAATGCATTGTTGTAACCTATTAGTTATGATTTTGTTGAGAATTTTGCATATGTATTCATCAGGAATATTGGTCTGAAATTCTCCTTTTTGATGAGGTCTTTGCCTGGTTTGGGAATCAAGGTGAACTCATAGATAGAGTCTGGAAGTTTTCCTTCTGTTTCTATTCTTTGAAACAGCTTCAGGAGAATAGGCATTGTTTCTTTTTGAATGATTGGTAGAATTCCCCCAAGGAATCCGTCCGGTCCTGGAATCTTGTTTTTTTGTGTGAGATTTATGATCATTGCTTCAATCTCTTTACTAGATATTGGTCTATTCAGGTTGTCAATTTCTTCCTGTTTCAGTCTTAGACGTTTATAGGTTCCTAGGAATGTATCCATTTCTTCTAGGTTACTTATCGTATTGGCATATAACTATTCATAATTTCTGATCATTGTTTCTCTTTCCTTGGTGTTAGTCATGACCTATCCTCCCCTTTCATTCATAATTTTATTAATTTGGGTCCTCTCTTTCCTTTTGTATTAGTCAGCCAGTGGTTGATTAATCTTATTAATTCTTTCAAAGAAACAGCTTTTAGTTTCATTGATGTGTTCTACTCTATCACTGGTTTGTACTTCATTGATCTCTGCTCTATTCTTAATTTTTTACCTTCTTGTGTGTAGGGTAGACTCAATTTTTTGTTGATTCTCCAGTTCTTTAAGGTGTAAAAATAGTTTGTGAATTACAGATTTTTCATTTTTCTGAGTGAGGCTTGGATGGTCATATAGTTCCCCCTAAGGACTGCCTTTGCCATATCCCATAGATTTTGGACCAATGTTTGTTTGTTCTCATTGGTTTCCATGAATTGTTAAAGTTCTTCTTTGATTTCCTTGTTGACCCAAACATTCTTTAGCAGGATCGTTTTTAGCTTCCATGTGTTTGAATTTCTTCCAATCTTTTTCTTGTGGTTGACCTCCAGTTTCAAAGCATTGTGATCTGAGAATATGCAGAGAATAATATCAATCTTTTGGTATTGGTTAAGCCCTGATTTGTGACCCAGTATGTGGTCTATTCTGGAGAAGTTCAATGTGCACTCAAGAAAAATGGATATTCAGTTGCTTTAGGATGGAATGTTCTGTATATATCTATGAGGTCCTTCTGGCCCAATGTGTCACTCAAAGCTCTTGTTTATTTGTTTATTTTATGCTTAGATGATCAGTCTATTACTGAGAGGGCATGTTAAGTTACCCTACAATTAACATTTTCTTATCAATATGTCTCTTTATTTTGGTTAACAGTTGGCTTACGTAGTTGGTTACTCCCATGTTGGGGGCATAGATATTTACAATCATCAGATCTTCTTGGTGGAAAGACCACTTAAGAATGATGTAGTGTCCTTCTGTGCCTCTGCCTACATTCTTTAGCTTATAATCTAATTTTTTGGATATGAGAATTGCTACCCAAGCTTTCTTTTGAGGCCCATTGGCATGAAAGATGGTTCCACAACCCTTCACTTTCAGTCTCGATGTATCTTTTGGTTCCAAGTGAGTCTCTGGCAGAGAGCATTAAATCTGTTCATGTTGAGAGTGATTATTGAAAGATATGTTTTTATTGTCATCATTTTGCCTGTGAGGTCCTTGTTTGTATATATTGTCTCTGTAAATTTATGTTCTATATCTCTCTTGGGCTCTTTCTTCTTTTATGGAAACTGTCTTAGTATTTCTTGCATGGCCAGCTTGGTGGTCATATACTCTTTCAATCTTTGCTGATTTTGGAAGCTTCTTATCTATCCATACATTCTAAATGACAGCCTTGTTGGATAAAGTATCCTTAGATGCATGTTCTTCTCATTTAGTGTCCTGAATATGTCCTTCTAGCCCAAACCTGGCTTGCCAGGTTTCTGTAGACAGGAATGATGATATTCTGATACTCCTCCCTCTGTTCTTAAGGAATGTCTTCCCCCTAGCTTCCCTTAAGATATTTTCTCTGGTTTTAAGATTGCGAGTTTTCAATCACATGGGGGAGTCAGTCTACACTTTTTGATCTTGAGGGTTGTCCTCTCTGCCTCTAGGACACTAACACTTGTTTCGTTCCCCAGATGAGCAACTTCTCAGCTAGGATTTGCTCAACTATCTCTTCTATTCCTCCCTCTCTCTCCTCCTCAGGGATCCAAATAATTCTGACACTGGAATGTTTCATGGTGTCATTTAGTTCTCTAATTCTGTTTTCATGGAATCTGAGCTGCTTGTTCAAGGCCTCCTCCTGATCTTTCTTTTCTACCATTCTCCTAGATCACTAGTTCGGTCTTCTGCTTTATTTACCCTAGCTGTTAGAGTATCTAGATTAGACTGGATCTCATTGATAGCATTTTTAAAATTTTTCCAGATCAGCTTCTACCCTTAGAAATTTAATGTTGCCACTAATGGTCTTCTCCACCTAGCTATTGTCTGCATAACTGCTACCATGAATTCTATTTCTGACATCTTTTTTATCTCCATATCCATTAGACTAGTGGCAGAGGTCACAGTCTCTGAATTTTTCCTCTCTTGTGTATTAATAGTACAGTGTATTGGCTAATTGAGGTCTGAACTTAGTGGTGACCTATATTAAATGAGATGCCAAAATTTGTGTCAGAGTTTAGCAAGAAATCCACAACAGCTCAAAGTGATCAGGATTTGTTACTCTCAGTTTTCAATGCCATGTGATATCTGTACCCCTTTGAGGGCCCAGGGAACATTTTGTTGTTGCTGTTGTCATTTTTTATCATAATATGTTTATATATGGTGTAAAGCAGGGAGCTGTGATTCTGCAGGCAGAGATCAGAAGATAAAAGGAAAGGGGAGGGAGCTGCCATAAGCGCTGGCACTTGGAAGGTGAAATAACAGGAGTGCAAAATTGTCCCAAAATTGTATTCTTAATACATTTTTATGTATTCAAACAACACATTGAGTCATAAACTTTGGATGAATATATCGGTGGAAATGAGTACTATGTTTCCATTTTATATAACATTATCTTGAATCAAACACTCTTAGAATCAACTTCCATGCATGCAATCTAGATTTCTTCCAACATAAGTTGTCACTATCCTGTGACTCATTTAGTGCATAAACACTGTTTTTAATACAAGTTCTTTCTATGTTCTGTTGAAATTTTTATCTCCCTAAGTCACTGGAATAACTGAGAAAATTTTAGAAACATGCCAAAAAGAGAATTTTACATGCTTGTAAAGAATTCTCACAGGTGAAGCCAATAGAATATTTCTTTGTGTGGGTTACTTGATTCTCTCAAATAAGGGGGATGATGGGATGTTAGTTGACACTCTCAAATAAGGGGGATATTTTGGAATTCTTACATCATCAAAAATGTTCAGGGATTTCAGGTTCACATTTGACAGCCTTTTTGAATCTACATAAATATGTTCAATCCATTTTCAGTGTCCCAATCTTCCCTAACAATGCACTTCCCTATCGATGTCCTTCCCTTTGTGGGAGATTTTGAATGATCTCTTTACATATGAATTTAGGGTAAATCATAGTAGTGTAATTGTTGGGTTGGAGGGTACCTTTCCTTTTACTTTTTGAGGAACATCCGTACTGTTTTCCAGAGTGACTATAGTAGTGGATATTCCCATCAACAATGTAAGAGTATTGCCATTTCTATACATTCTCACCACAATTTGATGGTTTCTGTCTTGTTAATTTTATGCATTTATGGCTGGTGTGATATGGTATCTCATTTGGGTTTTGATATGAATTTCCCTAGTGATGTTGAGTATTTTTTCCTGTGTCTTTTCACCACTTGCATATCTTCTTTGGAGAAATGTCTGGTCATATCTGCTGCCCATTTCTTGACAGGATTATTTGTTCTTTGGTCTTGAGTTTGATAAGTTCCTTATAGATCTTAAATTCTAGCCCTTTATCTGATATGCCATTTACAAGTATCTTCTCCCATTCTGTAGGTTGCATTTAAGGTTTGTTGACTGTCTCCTTTATTTCTTTTTTTAAAATATTTTATTTAATTATTTGACGGACAGAAATCACAAGTAGGCAGAGATGCGGGCAGAGAGAGGGGGAGAAGCAGGCTTCCCCCTGAGCAGAGCCCAATGCGGGGCTTGATCTCAGGACCCTGAGATCATGACCTGAACTGAAGGCAGAGACTTAACCCACTGAGGCACCCAGGCGCCCCAACTGACTGTTTCCTTTCTTGTGCGGAAGGTTTTCATTTTGATGAAGCCCCAATAGTTCACTTATGCCTTTGTTTCCCTTGCCCTAGGGGGCATGTCCCTTAGAGACATGTCTTGGAAGATGTCCCCATGGCCAATGTCAAATAATTTACTGCTTGTGCTCTCGTCTAGAATTTTGATAGATTTATGTCTCACATTTAGGTCTATCATCCATTTTGAGTCTATTTTTGTGTATGGTGAAAGAGAATGCTTCATTTTCTTTCTTCTGCGTGTGTCTGTCCGATATTCCCAGCACTATTTATTGAAGACACTGTGCTTTGTGCATTGGATATTCTTTTTTGCTTGGTAGAAATTTAGATGACTATAGAGTTGAGGATCTACTTCTGGGCTCTCTATTTTATTTCATTGATCTATATGTCTGTTTTTGTGCCACTACCATACTTGTCACAGCTACGTATTATAGCATGAATTCTGGCACTGTGATGCCCCAAGGTTTGGTTTTCTTTTTAAAATTTCCTTTGGCTATCTGGGGGTCTTTTCTGGTTCCATATAAATTTTAGGATTGTTTGCTCCAGCTCTGTGGGAAAAAAAAAAAAAAAGTCGATGGTATTTCGATAAGGACTGCACTGAATATATTCATTGCTCGGAGTAGCATAGACATTACAACAATATTTATTATTCCAATTTCTGAGCATGGAATGTTTTTCCAATTCTTTGTGTCTTTCTCAATTTATTTCATAAGTTTTCTGTAGCTTTCAGAGTAAAAATCCTTTTCTTTTTTTTTAATTATTTATTTATTTATTTGAGAGAGAGAGAGAGAGAGATGACAAGTAGGCAGAGAGGCAGGCAGAGAGGAGAAGCAGGCTCCCCGCCGAGCAGAAAGCCCTACGTGGGGCTCGATCCCAGGACCCTGAGATCATGACCTGGGCCGAAGGCAGAGGCTTAACCCACTGAGCCACCCAGGCGCCCCCCTTTTCTTCTTTGGTAAGGTTTATTCCTAGATATCTTATGGTTTTGGGTGCAATTCTAAATGGGATCAACTCCTGAATTTCTCTTTCGTCTGTCTCATTGTCAGTGTATAGACATGCAACATATTTCTGTGCATTTATTTTAAGTCCTGCAACATTGATGAATTTCTGTATGTGCTCTAGCAATTGTGGGGTTCAGTGTTTGGGTATCCCACATACAGTATCATGGCATCTGTGTAAGAGTGGAAGTTTAACTTCTTCTTTGCAAATTTGGATATCTTTTATTTCTTTTTGTTTTCTGATTCCTGAGGTTAGGACTTCTATTACTGGGTTCAATAACAGTGGTGAGAGTGGGCATCCCTGCCATATTCCTGACATTAGGGGAACAGATTTCAGCTTTTACCAATTGTGAATGATAGTCAATGTGGACTTACATTGAATGATAGTCAATATGTCTACCTTATATTATTAAGGTAGATTCCCTCATCACTACACTGTGAAGAAGTTTAATCAAGAAATAATGTTGTATTTTGTTGATTATTTTGCATCAGTTAAGAAGATCATATGTTTCTTGTCCTTTCTTTTGTTAAAGTGATGTACCACGTTGATTTGTAGATGTTGAAACACACTTGCAGCCCAGGAATAAATCCCTTTCTGTAGTGATGAATAATATTTCTAATGCACTATGGGATCCTATTGGCGAGTATCTTGGTGAGAGTTTTTGCACCCATATCCATCATGGATATTGGTCTGTAATTCTTCTATTTTTTAACTTTTTCTTATTTCTTTTATTTCAGTGTAACAGAATTAACGGTTTATACACCACATACAGTGTTCCATGCAATACATGCCCTCCATAATACCTACGATGTGGATCCCCCTACCTTCCATCCCCTGACCCTTCAAAACACTCAGGTTGTTTTTCAGAATCCAGAGTTTCTCATGGCTCATCTCGCCCTCCAAATTCTCTCAACTCCCTTCTCCTCTCCATCTCCCCATTACCTCCATGTTATTTGTTATGCTCCTCAAATAAGTGAAACCATATAATTGGCTCTCCTGCTTGACTTATTTCACTCAGCATAATCTCTTCCAATCCCGTTCATGTTGGTACAAGAGTTGGGTATTCAACCTTCCTGATGGAGGCATAATATTCCATAGTGTATATGGACCACATCTTCCTTATCCATTCGTCCCTGGAAGGGCATCTTGGTTCTTTCCACAGTTTGGTGACCGTGGCCATTGCCACTATAAACATTGGGGTACAGATGGCCCTTCTTTTCACTACATCTGTATCTTTGGGTAAATACCCAGTATTGCAATTGCAGGGTCGTAGGGAAGCTCTATTTTGAATTTCTTAAGGAATCTCCACACTGTTCTCCAAAGTGGCTGGACCAACTTGCATTCACACTAACAGTGTAAGAGAATTCCCCTTTCTCCACATCCTTTCCAACACACGTTTATTCCTGTCTTGCTAATTTTGGCCATTCTAACTGGTGTAAGGTGGCATCTGAATGGGGTTTTAATTTAAATCTACCTGATGGCAAGTGATAATGAACATTTTTTTTCAAGTGTCTGATAGCCATTTTTATGTTGTCATTGGAGAAACGTCTGTTCATATCTTCTGAGCATTTTTTGACATGATTATCTGTTTTGTGTGTGTTGAGTTTGTGAAGTTCTTTATAGATCCTGGATATCAACCTTTTGTCTGTACTGTCATTTGCAAATATATTTTCTCATTCCATGGGTTGTCTCTTTGTTTTGTTGACTGTTTCCTTTGCTGTGTAGAAGCTTTTGATCTTGATGAACTCCCAAAAGTTCATTTTTGCTTTTGTTTCCTTTACCTTGGAGACATATCTTGAAAGAAGTTGCTGTGGCTGATATCGAAGAGGTTACTGCCTATGTTCTCCTTTAGGATTCTGATGGATTCCTGTCACACTTGAGGTCCTTTATCCATTTCGAGTTTATCTTTGTGTACGGTGTAAGAAAATGGTCGAGTTTCATTCTTCTACATGTAGCTGTCCAATTTTCCAAGCACCATTTATTGAAGAGACTGTCTTTTTTCCACTGTATATTTTTTCCTGCTTTGTCGAAGATTATTTGACCATAGAGTTGAGGGTCCATATCTGGGCTCTCTACTCTGTTCCACTGGTCTATGTGTCTGTTTTTGTGCAGGTACCATGCTGTCTTGGTGATCACACCTTGTAACAAAGCTTGAAATCAGGTTATATTATGCCCCCAGTTTTGTTTTTCTTTTTTGACATTTCCTTAGCAATTCGGGGTCTCTTCTGATTCCCTACAAATTTTAGGATTATTTGATCCAGCTCTTTGAAAAATACCGGTGGAATTTTGATCAGAATGACATTCAAAGTACAGATTGCGCTAGGCAGTATAGACATTTTAACGATATTTATTCTTCTGATCCAAGAGCATGGAATGGTCCTCCATCTTTTTGTGTCTTCTTCAATTTCTTTCATGAGTGTTCTGTAGTTCCTCGAGTACAGATCCTTCACCTCTTTGGTTAGGTTTATTCCCAGGTATCTTATGGTTCTTGGGGCTATAGTAAATGGAATCGATTCTCTAATTTCCCTTTCTGTACTTTCATTGTCAGTGTATAAGAAAGCAACTGATTTTTGTAAATTGAGTTTATATCATGTCTTATTACTGAATTACTGTATGAGTTCTAGTAGTTTGGGGGTGGAGTCTTTTGGGTTTTCCATATAGAGTATCATGTCATCTGCAAAGAGAGAGAGTTTGACTTCTTCATTGCCAATTTGGATACTTTTTATTTCTCTTTGTTGCCGCGGCCCACGTGACAACACGACCAGGAACGGGAGGGTAAGAGGATGATTAGAAAAAAAGATGCAAAGAGATGGGGGCAGGAAGGACACAGAGGAGGTTGTCCAAACAGTGACACCATATTCAGGGAACTACCAGAGTTTATGTAGTGTTTGGAATAGAAGGGAACAAAGAAGTAATTAATCATAGTCAACTCAATACTGTTACAGCTGGTCCTCATCACATTGCTATTGATCTTTAGATCTAAGGAACATATTGCTATCAGCTATTGATCATGCATGACATATAGAGAGTTACTTGATACTTCTAAAGGATAGGCTAAGAAATAGCAGATGTGGTTTATGACTCGTGCAACTACATCATGACGTATGCAGGACCTTTGCATACATCAATGTCTACGCAAAGCCATTGTTCTTAACCGGTCTACTCTGGGAAGTCACGTAGGCGAGCACAAGGCACATATATCAGACCCTTTCTCAGTGCTACTCAACTTTTCCAGCCTTTAGGTCAATTAACCCTTACAGCCTTCCAAGGAGACACAAGTCAGGCCCTGGTTTGGTTCTCGTCTCCAGCCTTTACATGGCTTCCCACACTTTGTTGTCTGATTGCTATTGCTAGGACTTCTAATACTATGTTGAACAAGAGTGGTGAGAGTGGGTATCCTTGTCGTCTTCTGATCTCAACGGGAAGGCTGTGAGCTTCTTCCCATTGATGATGATGTTTATAGTTTTCCAGGAATGCATCCATTCATCTAGGTTAACCTATTGACATGTAACTGTTGATAATAACTTCTGAGGACTGTTTCTATTTCCTTGGTGTTAGTTGTGAACTCACCCTTTTCATTCATAATTTTATTAATTTGAGCTTTCTACCTTTTCTTTTGGATTAGTATGGCCGATGGTTTCTACATCTTATTGATTCTTTCAAAAAACCAGTTTCTAGTTTCATTGATGTGTTATACTGTATCTCTAGTTTCTATCTCATTGATCTCTCTCCAATCTTGATTATTTCCCTTCTTGTGTGCAGATTGGCTTAATTTGTTGTTGATTCTCCAGTTATTTAAGGTATAGAGACAGCTGGTGTATTCTGGACTTTTCAATTTTTTTAAGGGAGGCTTGGATGGCTATGCATTTCCCCCTTAGCAATACCTTTGCTGTATCCCATTGGTTTTTGGACTGAAGTGTCTTTATTCTTATTGTTTTCCATGGATTGTTTAAGTTTTTCTTTGATCTCCTGATTGGTCCAAGCATTCTTAAGCAAGGTGGTCTTTAGCTTCCAGGTGTTTGAGTTCCTTCCAAACTTTTCCTTGTGATTGAGCTCCAGGTTCAAAGCAATGGGATCTGAGAACATGCAGGGAATAATCGCAGTCTTCTGGTGTTGGTTGTGTCCTGATTTGTGACCCAGTATGTGGTCTATTCTGGAGAAGGTTCCATGTGCACTTGAGAAGAATGAGTATTATGTTGTGTATGGGTGGAATGTTCTGTATATAGCTATAAGGTCTATCTGGTGAATATGTCATTCAATACTCTTGTTTCTTTGTTGATTTTCTGCTTGAATCATCTGTCTATTACTGATAGAGGCATGTTAAGATCTCCTACTATCAATGTATTCATGTCAATATGATTCTTTATCTTGATTAATAGCTTTCTTATGTAATTGGCTGCTACCATATTGGGGGCATTGATATTTACAATTGTTAGATCATCTGGGTGGATAGTCCCTTTAAGAATCATGTAGTGTCCTTCTGCATCTCTGGCTACAGTCTTTAGATTAAAATCTAATTTATCTGCTATGAGAATCGCTACCCTGGCCTTCTTTTGAGGCCCATTGTCATGAAAGATGCTTCTCCATCCCTTCACTTTCAGTCTGGGTGTATCCTTAGGTTAGAAATGCATCTTTTGTGGAAAACGTATGGATGTGTCCTGTCGTTTTATCCAATCTGCAACCCTGTGTCATTTTATGGGTGCATTTAGGCTATTCACATTGAGAGTGATTATTGATAGATAAGTTTTTATTGACATCGTGTTACCTTTGAGATTTTTCTGTCTGTAGACTGTCTATCTATTTCTGTTCAATAATATTCTTAGGATTTTTCCTCTTTTATAGAACCTCCCTTAATATTTCCTGCCGTGTCGGCTTGCTGGTCACATACTCTTTTAAGACTTGCTGGTCTTGGAAACTCTTTATCTTTCCATTCATTTTGAAAGTCAGTCTTGCTGGATAAAGAATTCTTAGCTGCATGTTCTTCTC
Source organism: Mellivora capensis (assembly GCA_004024625.1). Classification (NCBI taxonomy): domain Eukaryota; kingdom Metazoa; phylum Chordata; class Mammalia; order Carnivora; family Mustelidae; genus Mellivora; species Mellivora capensis. The sequence continues at coordinate 15,312 of PISX010014500.1, forward strand.
ATTTAGTGCCCTGTATGTACTTTGCCAGCCATTTCTGTCTTGCTAGGTTGCTGTGGACAAGTCTGAAGTTATTCTGATGGGATTTCCTCTGTATGTAAGGAGCTTCTTTGTCCTACCTGCCTTCAAGAGATAATGTTTACTTCTACAATATCTCAATTTTACTATCACGTGCCTTGATGTTTTTTTAGATTCTATAATCATGGGGGGTGACCTTTCTGCCTCTACTACATGAATGCTGTTTCCATTCACTAGATTGGGAAAATTTTCATGGAGAATTTGTCCACTACATCTTCTAGACTTCTTTTTTTTCTCCTCCATTCAGGGATTCCAATCATTCTGACATTGGAAGATTTCATGGTATCATTTATTTCCCTAATTCTGTTTTCGTGGCTTCTAAACTGTTTGTTCCAGGCTTCCTCCTGATCATTTCTCTCTATCTGTTTGTCCTCCAGATCACTAATTCTACATTCTTTCCCAGTTCCCGTAGCTTATAGAGAACTTAGATTACATTGGAACTCATTGAGAGCATTGTGAACATCATCCCTGGTGGCTTTCAGTTATGTCCTAACATTGTGAACATCATCCCTGGTGGCTTTCAGTTCTGCCCTAATCAATCCCATTTTGTCATCCATGGCTTTCTCCAACCTAGCTATTGTCTGGATAATTGTTAGCCTGAATTCCTTTTCTGACACAATGTCTATGTCAGTAGCCATTAGCTCTGTTGCAGAAGGCCCATCCTCTGAATTTTACTTCTGTTGGGCATTCATCCTCCTTGTCATTTTGGTGAAAGATGGCTGAATGGATGTAGCTGGATGTATCAACTGTGGTGCAATCAAGGTGCACCCTGGAATGCTCCTGAGCAATCAATAGTCCCCACCCAAATGAAAGAAAAAAGAAAGAGTGGAAAAAAGAGAGAGAGAGAGAGATACAGGAAAAAAAAAGTAAGGTAAAGTAAAAGAGAAAGCTCAGCCCCAATGGGCCACAAGGTAAGGTTTGTGAAGTATACAAACAAAAACAGACAACCAAAAAGACTGATAAAAGTATATGACAAGAGGGGCGCCTGGGTGGCTCAGTGAGATGAAGCCTTTGCCTTTGGCTTTGGTCATGATCCCAGGGTCCTGGGATAGAGCCCTGCATCAGGCTCTCTCCTCGGCAGGGAGCCTGGTTCCTCCTCTATCTCTGCCTGCCTCTCTGCCTACTTGTGATCTCTGTATGTCGAATAAATAAATAAAATCTTAAAAAAATAGGGAGGGGGGACAAGATAGCAGAGAACTAGGAGGAGGTGCTGTTTCAACCTGTACACTAAAGTGAGCTAATTACCTACCAAGGAACTCCTATCACCCATGAAATCAGCCAGAGATCAGAATTATACACGTCTGGATCTCTACTGGGACAGAAGACACAAGTGGGCAGGTAAAGTGGAGTGGGAATCTCGGGCTGGTATCGGAACATTAACAAAAGGGGGTGGGAGGCACAAGAAGTGACCCACTGGAAAATAGTACCCCAATATGAGAGTCTCCTGCATCTGGGGACAAGAATTAACTTGACGTCTCATAGAAAGCACTCAAAAAGAACAAAGGATCGCGGGGTGAAATTATGGGAATTGGAACAGAACTCTTAGGGACAGGGGCTTAAATCCCCTGACCAAGGACAAACACCCCTGGCACTAAGCGCAGAGAAACCAGGTCTTGGTCCCTGAGCCGCGTGGACACCTCCTAGAGGCGCTTGGCATGCGGGAGGGTCTGGGACCCTCGCCTGGCAGATACAGCCTTTTTGCAGCCCCCACGCGTATGCCATGCTATCAGAGCCTGAGAGGCACCCCACACCCTCCCCTGAGTGAGGTGCGTGGAAGCGCCAGCACGGCGCTCTCGGACCTGGAATGTCTGAGCGATCCCAGCCTTGGCCAGTGAGAAAATCTCAGTGTGAGATCTCTGCTTGGAACCTCTCTGGCGGTCTGGAGCTGCCCAGACAGGCGCCGCTGTTGTGGTTTTGGGTACAAGCAGGAGTTCCTGTTTCCCCAGAGACTGCGGCTGGAAACCTGCTCTGTCAGTGGCCAGGGGGAGCTCGTGTGTTCTGCAGCACCCAGAGGTGAATGCACTGGGGCTTCTCTCTGGGAGGGAGGTCTGGGTGCAATTTGCTTTCGTCTAAACCTCCAAGAACCATCGGGAGCTGCCAAGGGGAGAGAAAACAAACAAACTGACATAAAAACCTCCAGAGAACAAAAGCCTGAAGAGGCAGTTTCCTCAGAGCCCACCACCTTGAAGGGGGCGGGAGTACTTAACTCAGAAAACACTGCCTGAAAACCCAGGTGGCATGAACTCTCCAGAAAGCCAAACGGGAAAAATAAAAAACTGACAAGACAATAATCACTACTACTTCATACATACAATTTTTAATTTTTAATCATTCCCACTATTCTGGCTCTGTTTTAATTTTTTTTTTATTTTTATAGAGAGTTTTTAGCCTATTTACCAATACAGTGAGATGTCCAGTACATCAAATTCCATAATAACTTGTTAACCTGAACTTTTTGATACATATACCCATGTTTTTCTTTTGTTTTCTATGTTTTAATTTTTTTTTAAATTTTTACTTTAGTTTAGACAATTCTTTTCTTTATTTTTATTTGTTAATATTCATATAGAGTTAAACTTCATGGTGATCCTCTTTCCCCAATCAATGCTACCCTTATAGGTAAACAAATTTTAATCCCCCGTTATTTTAGGAAAGTTGTGTCCTTTAAAAAAGATATCAAGATACATCAAGGAATAATTGAAATAACCTTCCTCCCCAACACTGAGAATTTATAACCACTCTCCCATCATTTTCTTCTGCCAGTATTTCTGTGTATTTGTGTTTGTCCTGGTAGTATATAAATATTATATTCGGGTTCTTTCTGAAGAGGTTTTTTTGTTTGTTTGTTTGTTTGTTTGTTTGTTTTGCTTCTACATATATATGTATATATTTTTTCTTCTCTTGTCATATACTTTTATCAGTCTTTTTGTTTGTCTGTTTTTGTTTGTATACTTCACAAACCGTACCTTGTGGCCCATTGGGGCGAGCCTTCTCTTTTATCATTCTTTCTTTTTCCTGTCTCTTTCTCTTTCTCTCTTTTTTTCCTCTTTCTCTCTTTCTTTTTTTTTTTTTCATTTGAGTGGGGACTCCTGATTGCTCAGAATCGTTCCAGTGTGCACCTTGACTGCACCAAGGTTGATACATTCAGCTACATCTGTTCAGCCATCTCTCACCTAAATGTCCAGGAGGATGAATGCCCAACAGAAGTAAAATTCAGAGGATGGGCCCTCTGCAACAAAGCTAATGGCTACCGACATAGACATTGAGTCAAAAAAGGAATTCAGGCTAACAATTATCCAGGAAATAGCTAGGTCGGAGAAAGCCATGGATGACCAAACGGAATTGATTAGGGCAGAACTGAAAGCCACCAGAGATGATGTTCACAATGTTAGGGCAGAACTGAAAGCCACCAGGGATGATGTTCACAATACTCTCAATGAGTTCCAATATAATTTAAATTCTCTAGAAGCTAGGGTAACTGAGACAGAAGATAGGATTAGTGATCTGGAGGACAAACAGATAGAGAGAAAGGATCAGGAGGAAGCCTGAAACAAACAGCTTAGAAACCACGAAAACAGAATCAGGGAAATAAATGATGCCATGAAAGGAGAGGGGGTGCATGGTGCCAGCTTTTGCTTTGTCAAGATGGCTGTACTTATGTCAGGGCTAGATTCGAGGTGGGTACCGCCTTGTTATTCTTGGCCACCACACATTCATGATTTTATTAATTTGGGTCTTTTTCTTTTCTATATAATAAGGTTGGCTAGGGATTTATTGATTTATTAATTATCTCAGAGAACCAGTCTCTAGTATCATCGATATGTTCTACTGTTCTTTTGGTTTCTATTTCATTGATTTCCGCTCTAATATTAGTATGCTTCTTCCACTGGATTTTGGCTTTACTTCCTGTTCTATCCCCAGCCCCTTTAGGTGTAAGGTTAGCTTGTGTATTTGAGATTTTTTTTTCTATTTCTTTAAAGGCTCGTATTGCTATGTTCTCTCTTATGACCACCATTGCTCCATCCCAAAAGTTTTGAACCTTTGTGTTTTCATTTTCATTAGTTTCCATTGTTTGTGTTTAATTCTTCTTTAATTTTAAAGTTGAACCATTCATTCTTCAGTAGGAAGTTCTTAAGCCTCCATGTATTATGTGGGGGTATTAATCTATTTTTATTGATCTTGTCGGTTTTCTCTGCACCTCCCTGTTTTGTTTTTCAGATTAGGAAAGTTATCAGGTATAATTTGCTGAAGTATACCTTCTGACTTTCTCTCTTTCGTCTTCCTCTGTGACATCAATTATTCCTTAATGTTTTACTTTATGTTATCACTGATATCTTGAAGTCTCCCTTCATGGTTTGTCAGATGTTTTACTCTCTTTTCTTCAGGTTCCTTCCTTTCCATCATATTGTCTTCTTTGTCACTGACTCTTCTGCCACATGTAACATAGCTGTCAGAGCATCCATTTTAGACTGCATCTCATTTAAAGTTTTTTTTTTTTAATTTCAACTCAATTAGATATTATTGCTGCACTAAGAGATTATGTAACATCTTTTATCTCTTTTTTTCCAAGCCCAGGTGGTAATTTTATAACGGTTATACTGAATTCTAGCTCTGACATTTTTTATATGCACATTGATTAGTTGTGTGGCAGAGATTATTACCTCTTGATCTTTCTTTTGTTGTGAATTCTTCCTCCTAGTCATTTTGCCTAGAGAATAATGGATGAAAGAGAGAACAAAATAAAAAAAATATATATATATATATGTATATCAACCACAACCCAAGCAAAATACACATTAGATAAATCCACTGAGGTCAAAAACCAAAAGGAAAAGAAATAGTTAAAAAAAAAAGGAAAAGGGGGAAAAGAGAGAATGTAGTCTCCTAAGTTGACAAAACATAATGATCTACTTGGTCCTGGGTGTATTTTGTTCTGTTTGTTAGAAGACACTAAATCCCTAAATTTTAAAGAAAACAAAAAGTGTGTGTATGTATGTATATATATATATATATATATATATATATATATATATATATATACACACACACATATATGTATGTATGTATGTGTATGTATGTATACATCTATGTATGTGTATATATACATACACATGTATGTGTGTATGTACATATACACACATTCATACACTTTTTGTTTTCTTTATTTTATCTTTATATATATATATATAGAAATTGAAATGAAATAAATGACAAAGATAAAGTTGAATACAGTGAAAGAAAGCAAAAAATGAAGTATATACCTATAAAATGTAAATATAAAAATGACAGGTAAGAAGACATTTTAAAACAATGATTTGATAAAATAAGAAACCAGTTGAAAAGGAAAAAAAAATACAAAAATAACATTCTAAACTGAAAGATTAAAAAGTCATGAAAAAAAGACCCTCAAATTCGGTATACTATTTCCCCCTAGAAATGGAATCTTGCAGTTCTGTGGCCTCCATAAATTTGGTATTTGTGTGATGTTCCAGCTGGTCTTCTAGGGGAGGGGCCTGCTGCTCTAATTCTCAGATCTCTTTGATTGGGTGGTCTTGCACCACCCCGGATGCAGTGTAAGATGCTTCAGGTTGCTCTGTGTGGCTTTTGTTCCATGAAGGCTTTCCACCTAGCTTAGACGATGAAAATGAAAATAGTGGTGCCTTATGTGCAGCCCTGGAGCTGAAAGATAGAAGCCCCATCTCTTCAGTAAACTCTGAGGGAATAACAATCTTCTATTTTATACGTGCCAAACTCTGCAGACTCCTGTAGCGCAAACCATTCAGATCCTCTCTGGGGAGGGAGGTGGGTCACAGGAGGCCTGCCACTTGCAGACCCCACACATGGAGTGAAGTCACCCAACTGTGGATGGACCAGCACAACCCCTCCTAGGAAAGGAGGAGGGTCACCATGTTTCTGTCCTTTGCAGGCCCCCTTTACGTAGAGCAATCCTCCAATCCCACAGAGGTTTACTTTGTAGCTCCTTGAGCTGAGACCATATTCCGGATATCATTGACTGTAGCCAATTTCCCTACTCCAATGCTTGAGAACTATGCCAGTTCAAGCACCCCAATTCCTTCTGTAATGCCAAGGATTCTGAGACCATAGTGTCCACCTCGGTTTCTGCCCCAATTTGCCACCTTACCACTTTTCAGGCAGGGACATCCTTCACAGGAGCAGACTTCTAAAAGTTCTGATTTTGCACTCCACTTCTGTATCACTTTTCTGTAGCCAGCTTCAAAAGTCTCCTTTTTCCCACAGTTTGCCTATCAATATATCTCTGCATATTCACCTCTCTGCACCACCTAACTTGCAAAAAGTGGTCAAGATTCTATTTGTAGAATTGCACCAATTCTTTTCTTAGATCTCAGGTTGAAGTCACAGATGTTCAGAATGATTTGACATATGGATCACTGAATTCAAGAGACCTGATAAATGAGGACACAGATTTTTCCACCATTTTGCTTCCCCCATCCATTCTGTATATATTATTTTCACTTTATCGTGTTTTTGTTGTTGTAGTTGCTGTTGTGTAGATACTTTTTAGTTTGAAATGGTACTATTTGGTTATTGTTGCTTATTGTTGCTTTAGGTGTCTTATCCAAAAGATAATTTTCAAGACCAATGTTGAGGAATTTTTTGGCCATGTTTCCTTCCAGGAGTTTTATGGGCTTAGGTTTTACATTTAATATTTAATTCATTTTAGATTAATACTGTAAATTGTATAAGATAGGGTCTCATTTTATTATTTTTCATTTGGATATCTGGTGTCTGAGCACCATTTATTGAAGAGACTATCCTTTCCTCATGGTGTATTTTTCAAATTTGTCTCAAATATTATTTGACTGTACATGGGTTTATTTTTATATCCTTTTCATCTATGTGTCTCTTTATGATACTGTTTTTGCACCATGCAGAATAACATATACAGTAGCAGGAGGAAAACACATTCTTCTTAATTCCACATGAGACATTTTCCAGGATATATTACATATTGCATGATAAAAGAAGCCAACAATCTAAGAAGAATCAAATCATATTAAGTGTCCCTTCCAACCACAATGTAATGGGAATATAAATCCATAACAGGAAGAAAACTGTAAAATCACAAATATGTGGAAATTGAACAACATGATCTTGATCACTCAAAGAGTAAAGGAAGAAATCTACAGTGATATTAAAGCAATCTTGAGAGAAATTAAGTATAAACACAACATTTAAAAACTTATAGCATGCAGCAAAACAATCCTGAGAGGAATGTTTACATTTATAAATGCATACATTAAGAAAAAAATCTAAATTTGTACCTCAAGAAATTAGAAAAAAAGGAATAAAGTAATTCCAAAGTTAGAAGAAAGTAGGAAATAACAAAGTCAGATCAGAAATAAATGAAATAGTAACAAGAAAAAAATAATAGAAGAGGTTAATGAAAGAAGAGTCTCGCTTGTTTTTTTGTTTGTTTTGTTTTGTTTCTGATAAACAGAATTGATGAAACGTTAGCTAGGCTGCAAAAAAAAAAAAAAAAAGAGGGGGACGCCAATAAATAAAATCACATATGAGAAAAGAAGGAACAATGGAAATACAAAGATTACAAAACTATTATGAACAACTATATGCTAACAAATTAGACAATTTAGGAGAAGGGGGTAAATTCCTAGAAACATACAATTTATCAAGTCTGAATCATGAAGAAATCGAAGTTTTAAATAAATCTGTAGTTATTATTAAAATGAATCCATAATCAAAAATCTCCAAACAAAGTAAAGTTCAGGACCAAGTGGCTTCACTGATGAGTTCTATTAAGCATATAAATAATTAGCCTCCTAAAAGTCTCACAGAAAAAATTGAAAAGTAGGGAACACTCCCCAAATAAATTTACAAGACTAAAATTACCTTGATACCAAAGCCAAACCAGGAAACTAAGAAAAAATATATAGACCTATATACCTGATGAAAATACATATGAAAGTCCTCAAAATACACTAGCAAATTCAATTCAACATTACCTAAATAAGATAATAAGCCATAATTCTTGTTTGATAATCTTCCTCATTGAACGCTCCAGAGAGACAGGCCATTTATGATATGAGTTTCAAGTAGGGAAAAAGAAAAAACGTGTCCGTGAAGTCAGCTACGTGATGGTTTTGTATTGGCAGAAAACTCCAAATCCCCAAAATGCCACTATGTCCCACTGTTCAGCATTTATTGGAGGGCTCGTGTGACTTATGAAAATGTTCTGTATTTAGTTCTCTTGTTTAGTTTCTCTTCTTCCCACTTACAGTGGGAATATATACTAAGTATAGAAAGAATCCACACGTTGGTTTTCTTTTTTTAAATTTTTATTTATTTTTTAAATTTCTTTTCAGTGTACCAGAATTCACTGTTTATGTACCACACACAGTGTTCCATGCAATATGTGCCCTCCATAATACCTACCACCAGGCTCAACCAACCTCTCACTCCCTGCCCCTCCAAAACCCTCAGATTATTTTTAGGAGTCCATAGCCTCTCATGGTTCGTCTCCCACTCCAATTTCCTCCAACTCCCTTCTCCTCTCCATCTCCTCATGTCATCCGTGTTACTTCTTATGCTCCACAAAAAAGGAAAACATATGACAATTGACTTTCTCTGCTTGAATTATTTCACTCAGCATAATCTCTTCCAGTCCTGGCCATGTTGATACAAAAGTTGGGTGTTCATCCTTCCTGATGGAGGCATAGTACTCCATAGTGTATATAGACTACATCTTTGTTCTTTCCACAATTTCACGACAGTGGCCATTGCTATGAACATTGGGGTACAGATGGCCCTTCTCTTCACTACATCTCTATCTCTGGGGTAAATACCCAGTAGTAGAATTGGAGGGTCATAGAGAAGCTCTATTTTTAATTTCTTCAGAATCTCCACACTGTTTTCCAATGTGGCTGCACCAACTTGCTTTCCCAAAAACAGTGTAAGAGGGTTCCCCCTTATTCACATCCTCTCCAACACACGTTGTATCCTGTCTTGCTAATTTTGGCCCTTCTAACTGGTGTAAGGTGGTATCTCAATGTGGTTTTGATTTGAATCTCCCTGATGGCTAGTGATGATAAACATTTTTTTTTCATGGGTCTGTTAGTCATTTGTATGTCTTCATTGGAGAACTGTCTATTCATGTTTTCTGCCCATTTTTGACATGATTATCTTTATCTGTTTTGTGTTTGTTGAGTTTGAGAAATTCTTTATAGATCCTGGATATCAGCCTTTTGCTCTGAACTGTCATTTGCAAATATCTTCTTCCATTCCATGGTTTGTCTCATTGTTTTCATGACAATTTCCTTACGGTGAAGAGGTTACTGCCTATGTTCTCCTCTATGATTCTGATGGATTCCTGCCTCACGCTGCGATCTTTTATCCATTTCGAGTTTATCTTTTTGTATGTTGTAAGAGAATGGTCGGGATTCATTCTTCTTCACATAGCTGTCGAATTTCCCCAGCACCATTTATTGAAGAGACTGTCTTTTTTCCACTGTATATTTTTTTCCAGCATTATCGAAGGTTACTTCACCATAGATTTCAGGGCTCATATCTGGGCTCTCAACTCTGTTCCACTGGTCTATGTGTCTGTTTTTATGCCAATAGCATGGTATCTTGGTTATCACAGCTATGGAGTAAAGCTTGAAATCAGGCAACATGATCCCCCAGTTTTGTTTTTCTTTTTCAACATTTCCTTAGCATTTTGGGGTCACTTCTGATTCCATGCAAATTTTAGGATTATTTGCTCCAGCTCTTTGAAAAATGCTGTTGAGATTTTGGTCAGAGTGGCATTGAAAGTATAGATTGCTCTAGACAGTATAGACCTTTTAACAACATTTATTTTTCTAATCCTTGAGCATGGAATGGTCTTCCAACTTTTTGTGTCTTCTTCAATTTCTTTCATGAGTGATCTGTAGTTCCTCGAGTACAAATCCTTTGCCTCTTGTGTTAGGTTTATTCCCAGGTACCTTATGGTTCTTGATGCTATAGTAAATGGAATCGATTCTCTAATTTCCCTTTCTCTGTTATCATTCTTAGTGTATATGAAACCAACTGATTTCTGTAATTGACTTTGTATCCTGCAATATTACTGAATTGCTAAATGAGTTCTAGTACTTTGGAGGTGCAGTTTTTTTGGTTTTCCATATATAGTATCATGTCATCAGCTAAAAGAGAGAGTTTGATTTCTTCATTGCCAATTTGGATACCTTTTATTTCTCTTTACTGTCTGATTGATGTTTCTAGGACTTCTAATACTATGTTGAACAAGAGTGGTGAGATTGGGCATCCTTGTCTTGTTCCTGATCTCAACGGGAAGGCTGTGAGCTTTTTCCCATTATGGATGATATTTGCTGTGGGTTTTTCATAGATAGATTTTAGGAAGTTCAGGAGTGTTCCATCTATCCCTATGCTTTGAATAGTTTTAATGAGGAACAAATGCTTGATTTTGTCAGATGCTTTTTCTGCATCAATTGAGAAGACCATGTTGTTCTTCTTTCGTCTTCTTGTTCTATCACATTGATTGATTTAGAAATGTTGAACAACACTTGCAAGCCAGGGATAAATCCCACCTGGTCATGGTGGATAAACTTTTTAATGCACTGTTGGATCCTCTTTGCTAGGTTCTTGTTGAGGATCTTAGCATCCATATTCATCAGTGATATTGGTCTGAGATTCTCCTTTTAGGTGGGGTCTTCAATTGGTTTGGAGATCAGGGTAATATTGGCTTCATAAAAAGAGTCTGGAAGTTTTCATTCTGCTTCAAATTTTTGTGACAGCTACAGGAGAATAGGTGTTATTTCTTCTTTGAAAGTTTGGTAGAATTTCCCAGGGAATCTGTCTGGTACTGGGCTTTTGTTTTTTGGGAAGTTTTTAATCATTTCTTCAATCTCGTTACTAGATATCGGTCTATTCAGGTTGCCAATTTCTTCCTGGTTCAATTTTGGCAGTTTCTAGTTTTCCAGGGATGCATCCATTTCATATAGTTTGCTTAACCTATTGGCATGTAACTGTTGATAATAATTTCTGATGATTGTTTCTACTTCCTTGGTGTTAGTTGTGATCTCTCCCTTTTCATTCATAATTTTATTAATTTGGGCCTTCTCTCTTTTCTTTGGATTTCTGTGACCAGTGGTTCATTGATCTTATTGATTCTTTCAAAAAAGAAGCTTCTAGTTTTATTTATGTGTTCTATAGTAATTCTCTAGTTTCTATCTCATTGATCTCCCTCCAGTCTTGATTATTTCCCTTCTTATGTGTGGATTGGCTTAATTTGTTTTTGCTTCTCCAGTTCTTTAAGGTGTAAAGACACCTGGTGTATTCTGGATTTTTCAATTTTGTTTTTGAGGGAGGTTTGGATGGCTATGTATTTCCCCCTTAGGACTGCATTTACTGTATCTCATAGGATTTGGAGTGAAGTGTTTCATTCTCATTGGTTTCCATGAATTGTTCAAATTTCTTTTTTTTATTATTTCCTGGTTGATCCAAGCATTCCTAAGCAAGATGGTCTTTAGTTTCCAGGTGTTTGAATTCCTTCCAAGCTTCTCCTGTTTCAAAGCATTATGATCTCAGAATATGCAGGGAATAATCTCAATCTTTTGATATCGGTTGAGCCCTGATTTGTAACCCAATATGTGGTCTATTGTGGAGAAGATTCCATGTGCACTTGAAAAGAATGAGTATTATTTTTTGTCTTAGGATGGAATGTTCTGTATATATCTATGAGGTCCATCCAATCAACAGTTCCCACCAAAAAGAAAAAAAAGAGAGAGAGAGAGAGAGAGGAAATAAAGAAAAGACAAAGGAAAAAGAAAAGAGTAGGCCCAGCCCAAATGGGCCAAAGGTAAGATTTATAAAGTATACAAACAAAAACCGACCAACAAAAAGACCGACCAAAGTATAAGACAATAAATATAAATAAATAAATAAATAAATAAATAAATAAATAATAGAACCCAGCCAAAATGAACCCCAAGTATAAGATTTATATACTGCCAGAACAAAAACAAATACACCGAAACACTGAGAAGAAAAAGATGTGAGAGTAATTATAAATTCTCTGTGTGGGAGAAGAAGGTTCTTTTGATTCTTCCTGGGTGTATCTTGATATCTTTGTTAAAGGACTCAAATTTCCTGAGATAAAGGGGGTTTAATACTGATTTACATATATGTGTACCATTGGTTGGGGATAAGCTTGAAGCTTATCTCTATATGGATAGATGAAGAAGATGTGGTCCATAGACACTATGGAGTATTATGCCTCCATCAGAAAGGATGAATACCCAACTTTTGTAGCCACGTGGACGGGACTAGAAGAGATTATGCTGAGTGAAATCAGTCAAGCAGAGAGAGTCAATTATCATTTGGTTTCACTTATTTGTGGAGCATAGCAAATAACACGGAGGACATAGGGAGACGGAGAGGAGAAGGGATTTGAGGGAAATTGTAAGGGGAGGTGAACCATGAGAGACTATGGACTCTGAAAAACAACCTGAGGGGTTTTGAAGGGGCGGGGGGTGGGAGGTTAGGGGAGCCTGGTGGTGGGTTTTAGGGAGGGCACGTATTGCATGGAGCACTGGGTGTGGTGCAAAATCAATGAATACTGTTACACTGAAAAGAAATAAAAATAAATAAAGTAATGTAAAAAAATAAAATAAATTAAAAATGAAAAGAAAAAAAAAAAAAAACAAACAAAACAAAACCCAAAAACCCACAAGTATGTGTATCAAAAAAGTTTAGGTTAAAAGGTTATTATGGAATTTGATGTACTGAGCATCTCAATTTGATTTTAAATTGGTTAAATAGTTATATAAAAATGAAAAGTATGAGAATAGTGAGAACGAATTAAAAATAAAAGTCATGCCTATGAAGTAGTGTTAGTTGTCCTCTTGGTTTTTGTTGTTTTTGTTTGTTTTTTTGTTTGTTTGTTTGTTTGTTTGTGGTTTTTTTTGGTCTTGCTTTCTGGGGGGAGGGGCCTGCCACACAATTTTTCAGGGAGTCTTGCTAGAGTTGAGTCCTCCTATGTCCATCAGGGGCCTGGGCTCTGAGGAAACCCGTTTTTCAGGCTTTTGTTCTCTGGAGGATTTTTGGTTTGCTTGTTTTTTCTCTCATTGGCAGCTTTTGGTGGTTCTTTGGAGGTTTAGAGAAAAGCAACCTACACCCAGACCTCCACATCAAGGAGAAGCCTCCGTCTGTTCTCCTCTAGGTGCTCCAGATCACATAAATTCCCCCTCTGCCGCTGGCAGAGCAAATCCCCAGTTACGGTCTCTAGTGTCACAGGAACTCCCCCTTGTACCCAAAATCATGAGAAATACTAGCTGCAGCTGTCTGGGTAGGTCCAGACCTCCAGAGAGGTACCAACCAGAGATAGCATACTGAGATTTTCACACTGGCCTGGGCTGGGAGTGCTCAGAATCTCCTGGTTCTAGAGAACACCAGCTAGCACATGCATGGACCTCTCTCAGGGGAGGGTGTGGAGTGTGTCTCAGACCCTGGTTGCACAGCGCACATGCAGAGTGAAAAAGGCTGTGGTTCTATAGAGCACTATGGGCATCACCACCTAGATGCTTTCAGGAGTGCTGGTGCCTCAGGGACCAAGACCTGTCTTCTTCACCACACTCCTTGGTTCAGTGCCAGTGGTGGCTGTTAGGGCCAACTTAATGTTAAAACCTGTTTAACTATTAGGGCCTGTTTAGCCAGAGCAACTCCATATTGCCTAGGTAGCCATATTGTTGTTTATATCCACGGACTTCATTCTGAGAATAAACACCCTACTACTTCCTGGTATGGTTCTGGTTATTGATTCTGGGAGTAAACGCCTTAACAATAGAAGCCATGTACCTTGGGTCTGCGGTTATGCCCTATAAAACCAGCCTGTGAGATAGGGAGGGGGTCGCTCTCTTTGGATGCGGCCCTGGCCGGTCAGTCTGACTTCTAATGCTTCACATAGAATAAAGCTTCACATAACTTTCGCTTTGTCTCAGTCTCATTCCCCTGGACGGTCAGTCTAACTTCTAATGCTTGGCATAGAATAAGGCTTTGCATAACTTTCACTTTGTCTCAGTCTCGTTCCTTTGATAATGGACCCCAACAGTGGCCATCCTGGGTCCATGGGCTTAAGTCCCTGTCACTAACCGCCCAACTCCTCCAATTTCCCCTAAGATATTTTGCTCTTTTTTAGTGCTTTCAACCAGACTCCAAGATAATTCTGGTCCCCAATTATAGGGCACTCTTGTATTGGGGTATTACTTTCCAGTGGGTAACTTCTGGTGGATCCCTCCCCCTTTTGTTTATCTTCCAATATCAGTCTGATGTTCCCACTCTTATTTACCTGTCCATTGGCATCTTCTGGCCCTATGGCGATCCAGAAGTGTATAATTCTAATCTCAGGCTGATTTCCTGGGTGATCAGAGTTCTTTGGTAGATAATCAACTCACTTTAGGGGACAGGTTGATACAGAGCTTCCTACTTCTCTGCCATCTTGTCTCCCCCACACATCGGTTTTCTGATCCATTAAGCAAATCTAATGAAACACAGAATTTTACATTTATATAAAAACAGACAAAAATAGATTAAGCTAAACAAATTCGGAATAAAAAGTAAAAAAAAAAAAAACCTATAGTATGCTTACTTGATGAACATAACCACAATTCACAATATGACATTTGTACATGTTTCATAATTCTATACAGTGCAACTACATCATAAATATATGAGATAGAAATATTGGAAAATATGAGAGAACAATATTTTCTGAAATTTAAATGAGAATGCTTAGTATCAGGGTACCTGGGTGGCTCTGTTGGTTAAACATCCAACTTGATTTTGGCTCACGTCGTGATCTCAGGGTTGTGAAATCAAGCCCCACATCAGGCTCCATCCTCAGAGGAAAGTATACTTGTTCCTCTCCCTACTCCAGCTGTGCTCTCTCTCTTTCTCTCAAATAAATAAAATCTTTAACAAAAAAAAGATATTCAATATTGTAAGTAATTAATTTTAAGCTATATAATTATTCTCTCTTCATATTTTTTCTTTCAAATTAACCATATATTGTTTAAAAGAATTATTATCAATATTATGCATTGTTATGCAGAGAAATGTATGCACTGAATACATAAAAATGCATGAATGAATATTATTCCATATATGTGTGATGATCACACCAACATGTTAATTATAAAATTATTTTAACTATATATATAAATTTATATATCCTATGGAAATACTGAGTGATAATTTAAAATTGTTTAATGGATAACACAGTTAAAATTATGCTCAGGAAATGGGATCCAAAATGCAGAAATTATTAATCATTAGAAAATATGAAATGAGATTTAAAAATAAAATGAAATAATAAAAATAGAAGATATGGATCAATTTTTTTAAAGTGAGGATACTAATGGGGATATTGAATGAAGGGAAGCATCATTTAGAGAGCAATAACTCATCCCTGAATGTAGGCATTATGCTTTGATTCCAAAGAAAAAGAGCATAAGACAGTGTTCAGTAACATGAAAATTCCTAAAACGGAGATAGTGGACTGTAGTGTGTGTGTGTGTGTGTGTGTGTGCGCGTGTGTGTGTGTTGCATTCTCCATGGATTTAGAAATCATTGTAATGCTGGCCTCATAAAATGAATTTCAACTTGTTCCATATTCTTAAAATTTTGGAGAGTTTGAGAAGAGTTGTTAATTCCTCTTTAAATGTTTGGTAGAATTTTCCATTGAAACCATTGGCTGACTCTGTGATTTTTACTTTTGGGATAATTTTATTATTAGTTCAATATCTCTATTTGCTTTTGGTCTGTTCATATTTTCTTTTTTTTTAAAGATTTTATTTATTTATTTGTCAGAGAGAGAGGGAGAGAGAACGAGCGAGCACAGGCAGAGTGGCAGGCAGGGGCAGAGGGAGAAGCAGGCTCCCTGCCGAGCAAGGAGCCCGACGTGGGACTCGATCCCAGGACACTGGTATCATGACCTGAGCCAAAGGCAGCCATTCAACCAACTGAGCCACCCAGGTGTCCCATGGTCTGTTCATATTTTCTATTTCTTCATGATTTTATCTTGCTTCATTGTATGTTTTAGGAAATTTGTCTCTCTTCCATATCATCTAATTTTCTGGCATACAATTAATTCATTATAGCAGTTTCTTATGCTAGTTTTAATTTCTTTTTTAAAAATTTTAATTTGTTTACTTGAAAGAGAGCCAGATAGAGAGAGAGCATAAGCAGAGGGAGGGACAGAGGAAGAAGCAGACTCACCAATGAGTGGGGTAGCCAATGCAAGGCTCAATCCCAGGACCCTAGAATCATGACTTAAGCCAAGGGCTAGTGCTTAACTGATAGAGCCACTGAGACACCATAATGACTTAATTTCTGTAGCACCAATTGTATTGCTTTGCCTATCATTTTAGTGTTTGGGTCTCTTTTTTTAAATCGTTTATTTTATTTCTTTTTTCTTTTCTCTTTTTTTTTAATTTTTTTTTTTTAATTTCTTTTCAGCGTAACAGAATTCATAGTTTTACACCACACCCAGTGCTCCATGCAATGGGTCTTTTTTTTTTTTAAGGCTAGTGAAGGTTTTGAAAATTTATTTTGTCATTCTAGAGACCAAAACTTAGTTTCTTTTCTTTTCTTTTTTTTCTAATCCTTATTTCATTTATCTTTTCTCTAATCTTCACTATGCTCCTCCTTCTGAAAATGTAGGGTTCAGTTTGTTCATCTCCTAGTTCCCTTAGTAGTAAATTTAGGCTGCTGATTTGAGGTAATTCTGTTTTATGTGGGTATATAATGCAATAAATTTCCTTCTTGGAACTATTTTTGCTGCATCCCACAAATTTTGCTGTGCTGATTCCTAATTTAATTTCTCTTGCCTTAAAATATTTTCTAATTTTCTTGCATCATTGGTTGTTCAAGATTCTACAGTTTAATTACATATATTTAGTTTTCCATCATGTATTGATTTCTTGTTTTATTCCATTATGATAAAGATAATGCTTTGTATGATTTCAAGCCTAGATTTGTTAAGATTTGTTATAGAATATAACATGGGATCTATTCTGGAGAAAGTTCCATTGTGCTTTGAGAAGGATTTGTATTCTGCTGATGTGTGTAATGATCTGTGTGTGTCTTTTTGGTTCATATGGTCCATAATGTTATTTACATCTACTGTTCCTTTATTGATTTTTTGTTGAATGTTATACATTGTTGAAAGTTTGGTATTAAATTCTGCAATTGTTATTTTCTTGGTTTTCATTTTTTCCTTCAGAACTTGCATAGATCTAAATTCTTTTTTTAACTTTATTTTATTTTTTTCCAATGTTCCAAGATCCATTGTTTATGTACCACACCCAGTGTTCCATGCAGTGTGTGCCCTCCTTAATACCCACCACCAGGCTCACCCAACTCCCCACTTACTGCCTTCCAAAACCCTCAGTTTGTTTCTCAGAGTCAACAGTTTCTCATGGTTCTTCTCTCCCTCTGATTTCCCCCAACTCTCTTCTCCTCTCCTTCATAGATCCAAATTCTTTAACAAAATATTAGCAAACTAAATTCACCAGCACACTGAAAGGATTATATCAATTTAGAATAAAAGGATATTTCTGCATACACCAATAAATTAATATGATTGATTACCTTAGCAGAATAAATTTATATAATAATAATCAAAAATCACACACACACATATATGTTATTAATATCTCAATACATGCAAAAATGTATTTGAAAATATCCAAAATTATTTAAATAAAAATTCTCAGAAGCAAGGAATAGAAGAAATATATCTTGACATAATACTGGTGATGTACAAAAATTCCATCACTAACAGGATATTAATTGGTGCATTGTTTTTACACACCTATTCAGCCAAAAGCAGAGACTGTATCTTTTGAACGCCAATGATTAGTCTCACAAGGAAAGTTCCTACTGACATATTTCTTCAGGTTTTAACTTAAAGTATATATTTGTTGTTTGTGCTGCCACCTGGCATCTTCAGTTGAGTTGTCTAGTTGAGATATACTCTCCCCTTTCATACATGTGAATGATAAGCCATTATATGTATTAGATTTAATGTGAAGTTATCCATCTACTTATCATGAGCTCCTAATAAGCTCCCAAGGTTTCAGAAAGGACTTGGAAGATTAGATGAAGACAATTAAAAACTAATACAACTGAAAGTACATGTGACAAGAATACTTAAGGATGGGTCTTTTTGGTCAGTCATTTTTAACTAAGTGTATCATTTAACTGAATTTTCATTTTATAGTGTGTGAATTCAGAAGATCCTATCAAAGTAGAAGTTAAAATCTGTTTAATTTTTACTCCTCTTTATTAATACAAGTGATATATGAAACCACCATAATGTAAATAAGATAAATATAAAAATGAATATATGATTACACATATCAAATTATGAAATGAATCATTTCATTTTGTAATAGCATATAATTCAAATTTGTAGTAATAGTTGACTACATTTTTGTGACTTGTTAGAAAGAATATTATTAATTATCATTATTATCTCTGAGTACTTCTTCTAGGCACAGTAATTGATTTATATGTATTTACCTACTGAATTCTCTTAAGATAATATTATTTAGTGGGTGCCTGGGTGGCTCAGTGGGTTAAGCCTCTGCCTTCAGCTCAGGTCATGATCTCAGTGTCCTGGGATCGAGCCCCACATCAGTCTCTCTGATCAGCAGGGATCCTGCTTTCCCCTTTCTCTCTCCCTCCCTCTCTTCTTACTTGTTATCTCTGTCTGTCAAATAAATAAGTAAAACCTTAAAAAAAAGATAATATTATTTAGGTGTAGTATGAGAATCTACATACTTTTTTGAAGAGAGAATCTAATGGAGATCCTTCTGTTCTATGATATATAAAACTTAGTTCATTAAGTTTTATGGAAATCCACAGATTAAAAAGACATATCATAATATAGTACCTGATAAATTATGTGTCTCATGAAGGATGAAATAATTGGAATGTTCAATAAATCATATTGAAGTTATCTTTGTTCTTTTTATTCATGTTTTTAAGTTTTTATTTAGCATTTGTTAGCATAATTATACTATTAGTTTTAAGCATGCAATTTAGTGATTCAATACTTAAATACAACACACAGTGCTATTCATAAGTGCAGTCCTTAAAAAAAATCACCTATTTCACCCTACACTTCTTCCATCCCACTCTGTGTTATTAACCAAACTATATAAAGAACTTAGTAATTCAACATCTAAAAAGTTGAAGTGATGAGTTCACATTTCTACAAAGAAGACATACACATGGCCAATAGACACATGAAAAGATGCTCCACACTATTCATCATGAGGAAAATACAAATACGAACTATGATGATATTAACTCACATTCATAAAATAAAAAACACAAGATACAGCAATTGTAGCAGGGATGTGGATGGGGGAACATTCTTGAATTGTTGGTGTGAATGCAAACTGGTGCAGCCACTCTGAAAAACAGTATGTAGTTCCCTAAGAAATTTAAATATAGAACTACCTTATGATCCAGTAACTGCACTACTAGGTATTACTAAAGAATACAAAAACACTAATTTGAAGGGGTACATATACTCTGCTGTTTGTAGCACCATTATCAATATAGCCAAATTATGGAAAAAGACCACATGTACATCAACTTATGAATGGATAAATGATATTGAGTTTAATAAATGAAACAAATGAAAGTAGTGATAGATGCCAAATATCATTTAATATGTGAAAAAATGTCATGTAATTAAAATTATGAATTTTAGAAAGGTCTCACTTATGAAATTATGATTTCAGAAGTGGAAAATAATGTTCCTGTGATGAGAATATCAGCAACTGAAAATGTCACACGGACCTTAGCAAGACTTTAACCCTGATGCTCCTTCTCACCAAACCAAAGTTGGAAAATCAATTAAAAAAGCAGCCCCCCCGAAGACATGAATAGACATTTTTCCAAAGAAGGCATACACATAGCCATCAGACACATGAAAAGGGGCTCAATGACACTCCTCACCAGGGAAATACAAATCAAAATTATAATAAGATATCACTCACACCTCTCAGAATGTGTAAAATCAATAAAACAGGAAACAACAATGTTGGTGGGGATCTGGAGAAAGGGGAATTCTCTTGCACTGTAGGTAGGAATGCAACCTGGTGCAGCCACCCTAGAGAACATTAGGGAGGTTCCTCAAAAAGTAAAAAATAGAACTAATATATGATTCAGCAATTTCACTCTTAGAGATTCACCAAGATTACTTAATTTGAAGGGATGGATGCATCCTGATATTTATGGCAAAATTATCAACAAGAACCAAAATATAGAAAGAGCCTAAATGTCCATCAATTGATGGAGAAAGAAATGCGAATGGAATATTACTCAGCAAACAAAAAAAAAAGAAAAAAGAAATTTCATCATTTGCAAGGACATGGATGGAGCTAGAGTACTGTGTTAGGTGAAAGAAGTCAGTTAGAGTAAGGCAAATGTCATATGTTTTCACTCATATGTGGAATTTAAGAAACAAGAAACAAATGGACATGTGAAGGAAAGAGAAGAAAACCAAATGTTAAATACTGAAGGACCCAGGAATTGGCATGCACCTAAGGAGTATACCCCTCAGCAGGCAGTGGTGGTTCTTAAGTTAGAGCTGAGGAGCTACATTTAGGTTAATGAAGCCAGAAATCAGGGTCAATGGGATATAACCATCAGTGATGTTGGCAGTTGGCTGAGACTGAACTTGAATCCAGTCCTGGGAGGGCGGGACGGGGATGCTGCCAGTAAAGGGTGTAGTTACCACAGTGATGGGTGAAAATCCTCAGACACACTCAAAATATGGAATCACTGTAAATGTGCTGGGTAGGTGATAGCCACAATCTGCAATTTTAAATAGTTTTTCTCTATAAATTTTTCGAGGTTTCCAGTTTTGTCTTTGTTTTCCTCTTTACTTTCTTTTTTTTTTCATTTTTTAAGTTATAAAAATGAACAGATAGTCTCCAGGATTAGTGGCCTCTCATGCTTCCTTTCCTTTTTCCTTTGGAGTCTTGGAACAAAGGGATGGATAGGAAGGGCAAGAGGTTCCCTATAAACTTTTAGTCTTGGGCTGTTCCAGGGGCTTGTGTTTAGCAAAGCCAGGGTTCCCAAGGTGGGGAAGTGAGTACCCATATTCCACAGGCCTTGGGAGACTCAGCATGTGCTTCCCTATCCTATCATAGAAGAAGACAATGGTTAAAACCAGAACAGATGCCCAGGAAGGGCTTACCATTGTCATTCCCAGCACCAACTACTGTACCAAGTGCTGGCTTGAAACAGGGAGGTCTGTGTCAGCTTCTCTCCTGAAACTCTGGATATGAGGGAGGGCTCAGGGACCCAATAACAGGGTGTAGAAAATTGGAAAAGTGACCCACATGGGTTAGGGGACAGTTGGGGTGTTTGGTCATTCCCCCCCCATTTTTCTCAGGAACTGTGGGATGCAGAGTTGAGGGTGACACATTCTGCCAGGATGAACGACTTAGAAGAGGCTCCAGTCCTTCAGGTTGTTGTCCATGATGAAGTTTGTGAGAGAATCAAAGACCAATTACATGTTCTTGGTGTTGTTATTGCAGGTTAGGTGTGTATAGATCACTGAGGTATCCTTGCACTTGTTCAGGTCCTTAGATTTATTCTGGATAGAGCTGCCTGCCTAATCATACTTGTTGGCTCCTAGACTTATCTATGCAGAAGGGGTTGGCAAAATTAATCTGTAGGTTGCCCAAATCTTTGAAAATGGCCATGATGGACTGGATGGTGTTGCTGCAGAGGACTGTATGGTACTGACAGCCCTCTTTCTCTCAGTAGCTGTTCTCATGGGTGATCTTCATCTGCTTGACAGTGGTACCCTTCACTGACTCCTCAACACCCAAAAGTAACAAATTGACCTACCACATTCTTGTTATCATTTTTTCTGGTTCTTCTTAGATCATCTTGGAGTCACCACCTTGTCCTTGGGACACATAGTACAGCACATCCCACCATTCTCTGCCAGATTTTCCCAACAAACTGGACTCCTGCCCTCTCTTAAAGGTAACTCTACAGTTGGCAGTACTTAATCTTTATATATTGAGTCACACAAACAAATACCACACAGAAATTAAAAATTACTAGTGGAAAAACATAAGTAAATAAATGTTGTAAATTAATTATAAAAGTATCAAAATTAATTCTAGATTGAATAAGATATTAAAAATCCAATTTCATAATACTAAAACAAATTATTAGAAGCATATTTATTTATTTATTATTTATTTATAATGGATAGATATTTTCCATATAAATAAAAATGGTAGTGGATAAAATCTAGTAGATAAAAAGGAATATAATCTAAATTATTCTACAAAATTATAAATATTTGATATTTGCCTGCTCTTTTTATTACTTTTTACCCTTAACCAAGACCTTCAGTTTCAGTCTGCATTTGTATTTTCTTTAACTTATTTATTTGACAGACAGAGATCACAAGTAGACAGAGAGGCAGGCAGAGAGAGGGGAGGGAAACAGTCTCCCCGCTGAGTAGAGAGCCCGATGTGGGGCTCGATCTCAAGACACTGAGATCATGACCTGAGCCGAAGGCAGAGGCTTTAACACACTGATCCACCCAGGTGCCCCTGCATTTGTATTCTAAAGAAGTTCTTATTTAAGAGATATTTTAGAAGACAAGTATTTAATGCTCTTGCTAAACTTTTGTGGCTTTTGTAGCCAT
The DNA here is from genome assembly GCA_004024625.1 of Mellivora capensis. Taxonomy (NCBI): domain Eukaryota; kingdom Metazoa; phylum Chordata; class Mammalia; order Carnivora; family Mustelidae; genus Mellivora; species Mellivora capensis. Next base: position 38,134 of record PISX010014500.1, read on the forward strand.
TTTTCACAAATTCTGTGGTTTAATAGCATGTTTGGTTTTAAAGTGGTATACTTTAGAAATCCAACACCAACCACACTGGACTAACATGAGGATACAGTTGGTATGGTTGCATTCTTTCCTTGGATCTCCAGCAAACATTCTCTTCCTGTGTTTTTTTCAGTCTCCATAGGTTTCCTCTATCTATATATTGGTTCATGACCTCTTTCCATCTACAAAGCCAATAATGGAAGACCACACTTCCTTTGACATATCTCCTTCTTGCAAAGTCTAGAAATACTCCACTTTAATGATTAGGTTAGGACCCTTGGATAGTCTGGGATAATAACTTCATCTCATGCTTCTTAATTCAATTACATCTACTGAGTTCCTTTATGCCATGTAAAGTAATATATTCACATATTCAAAAAATAGCACATAGAAATCTTCAGCAAGCCATTTGAAAAACTATCATCGTATTTCTGAAATTTAATTTGCATGCAGAGATACCACATAATTAATACACTATCCTTGGAGGTGCTGAGATAATGAATGATTATTGATAAGCATGAACATGTCAACTTTATCTTAGCACTGTTAAATAAAGTGAATATTTTATTTAAAAAGGATATTAGGGCACCTGGGTGGTTTAGTGGATTAAGCTTCTGCCTTCAGCTCAGGTCCTGATTCCAGTGTCCTGGGATCGAGCCCCGCATTGCGCTTTCTGTGTGATGGGGAGCCTGCTTCCTCCTCTCTCTCTATGTCTGCCTCTCTGCCTACTTGTAATCTCTGTCAAATAAATAAATAAAATCATTTTTAAAACGATATTGATGTCAACCCTAGATTATAAGATTATATATATTCAAACATGGAATTTAGCTTTATAGATTCTAGTTCTATTATCTTTCCCGATAGGATGTATGGCTTAGTTTCCATAGAAACTTCTTCACAGCTGCCCTGATTTCCTTGTTCCTTAGGTTGTATATTATGGGGTTCAAAGAAGGATGTAACAGAATAGAACACAGACACCAAAAAATCCACAAGATGTGGAGAATCAAGGACTGGCTTCAAATAGGCAATAGTGCCGGTCACAATAAATGTTATTACAACTATGATATGGGGCATACAAGTGGAAAAGCCTTTTGAACACCCTTGTAATAATATCATTCTCAGCACTGTATTGGAAATGGAAATATATGAAAATCTAATGGGCAGTAAACATAAAATTACACATATAACCCCAATTGCCTCACTAATATTTATGGTGACATGAGACTTTGACTTTGAGCAAGAGGACTTCAGTAGGGAGAGGACATCACAGAAAATCTGAGGAAATTTTCTGGAGCCACAGAAAGATAAAGAGAAAGTACCAGTTGAGTATAAGACCCCAAAGATACTCCCAAGAAACCAGGAGGCAACTGTCATCCTCATACATGGTCTCCTGTTCATGATGACATCATAGCACGTGGGTGACAGATGGCCACATAGCAGACATAGGGCACGGCAGTTAGAAGGAAAAGCTCAGACCCATCAAAGTGGATCACCAATAACACCTATAATATGCCTGAGAATGAAATGGAGTTTCTGCGGGATAGAGAGTTCAGGATAAATTTTGGAATTGTGATGGAGATGAGGCAGGCATCAAAAAGTGATAAGTTCTTCAGGAAGAAGAATATGGAGGTGTGAAGACACTGATCCAGTGTGATCAGGACAATAATGAGAAGATTTTTCACAAGAGACACCACTTAAATAAGCAAAACCAGAAAGCCATGTAAAACCTGGAGCCTCTGGTGTCAGAGAATGCCATGAGGAAGAATTCCATCCCTGCATATTTTCCACTCTATAGGGAGCAAAGGAGAGTAAAGACACACATCAGACTTCTGTTAAGTCTTTCTATTTTGCAATAATGTTTTTATGTAAGAATTAATCTATTTTGTGTTTATAAGGCATGCACATGTTTACTCTCCTGATATGGTTGTTTGTCTTTATAACCTTTTCACTATGACACTCCTCGTATGTGTGTGAATCTGATGTATGTTAAGTGAACAGATTTGGAAGAATAGGAAGAAGGAAAAGGAAAAGTCTTTCATTTATGAGTCCTTGGTATATTTATCATGAAACACGCATTATTATAAAGTTTATCCTGAAGTATTAGTTCAATATTCTAAATAAAATGTTTAGTACACAGAATAAAATTTCAAAACATTTCAAATAATACAAAGTAATCATTGAATATTTTTGTAAAAGAGTTTACTTTTATACACATTACCTTTATCCACAAGAAGTACGTTTTTTCATTTAATTATATGATTAAATACATTACACAAAAGAATAAAAATGAAATTTATGATAGAAAGGAGTTGCAAAGTATGGACAGAAAATTAATAAATATGGACTAATATCATTACAGTGAAAAAGTGATTGTAGTTACAGATGAAAATAAGGAGAAGAATGTGGAATGTGGGGGAAAGTTCCAACTTCCCTACCCACTGGCTGCTTATACATCTACTCCCCCACATGTGTTCATGTACGTACACATAATCTTGCACACACATCATTCCCAACTATATTTCTAATGTTTTTAGTGTCAGGATAGAAGCCATCTTTACAGAAATGTGGTTGAGACTAAAGTGAAAATGATAAATATAAAAGATCAATGAGGAATAGCATGTTTTCTTCAATGATAAGTTACAGTATCTTTAAAAAATAAAATTCAAGAAATATTTTATAAAAGCTGTACAGAATATTAAATGGGAAAAGCTTCAAATTTTTATTAAAGTACAAGAAATTTATCTGTAGAACATTTGTCATTTAAATGTCTATTTGTTACTAACTCTTAAAAGAAGAAAGAGGATTACTACTGATTTCTATCCAATATGTCAAGCCTCCTGTGATTCTTGAAAACGAGGAGTTAAACAACTATTCTAGATAAGACATAGCACATTTTGAAGAGTCATATTACAAGTGTGGCCTCAATATGAATGTTAGAAAATTGACTCCTAATTCAAAGCAAGAAGGCTATCAAGGCATTTAGTAATGTGTCTCTTCATGTAAGGATTACTATATTTTAATTTATTTTTATTTTATTGAAGCATATCACAAATATATTATGACTGCATATAGCATAATAGCAAATAATGTAGAACTTGATGTAAAGACTACTTTAAAATGATATCTCTTATAGATTATTTTCTTGAAGCTGATAAAATTTGAGATTGAAGAAATTGAATGTCTTCTCTGGTGTTTGGCAATTAAGGAAGCTCTCCCACTATAATGTTAGTTGAGAAACTTTTTTTTTTTTTTGCCAGCCATTCTATGCTGTAGAGTAAGAGATTAGTAAGTTTTACCAAGCTCTGCAGAAATATAGCATCATTTTAGAATTACTTTTTGGAATTCCCCTGGAAGTCAGAACTTTTTTTCTTTCTTTTTAAAATTTAAATTACTTTTTCAGTGTTCCAAGATTCATTCTGTACCCACCACATCCAGTGCTCCATGCAATACATGCCCTCCTTAATACCCAGCACCAGGATAGAAGACAGAACCTTGCAAATTTTTAAAGATTATGTCCTGGAGCTACATTCTGAGAGGACACATTTAGAATCTGAATTTTTATGATGTAGACAAAAAATATTTTTTTATAATGCTTCTTTCAATGTCCTGGTTGTCAACCATATTGCAATGACTAAAGATGAAATGGAATGGAAAAAGTTAAAGGAATGCATGAAGTCAGGATGGTATAATAGACATTAGATGGTCCTACAAAAAAACTGTAATTAAATTATTTTCTCATTGAGGGCATTTTTTTTCTCTCTCTGGTTCTAGTCCTTTCCACCACAAAAATGGAGAGATTGAGTTTTTTGTGTGTCTTTTTTTAGGATTATTTATTTATTTATATTAATTTTATACCACATTGAGGTCTTTTACCCATTTCAAGTTTTATCTTTGTGTATGGTGTAAGAGAATGGTTGAATTTCATTCTTCTACACATAGCTGTCCAATTTTTCCCAGCACCATTTATTGAAGAGACTGTCTTTTTTACACTGAATAATTTTTTTTCCTGCTTTGTCAAAGATTACTTGACCATAGAGTTGAGGGTCCATATCTGGGCTCTCTATTCTTTTCTACTGGTCTACGTTTCTGATTTTACACCAGTACCATGCTGTCTTGGTGATCACAGCTTTGTAGTAAAGCCTGAAATCAGGCAACGTGATGGCCCCAGTTTTGTTTTTCTTTCTCAACATTTCCTTAGCAATTCGGGGTCTCTTCTGATTCCATACAAACTTTAGGATTGTCTACTCCAGCTCTTTGAAAAATACCCTTGGAATTTTGATCGGAAGGGCATTGAAAGTGTAGACTGCTCTAGGCAATATAGACATTTTAACATTGTTTATTCTTCCCATCCAAGAGCATGGAATGTTCTTCCATCTTTTTGTGTCTTCTTCAATTTCTTTCATGAGTGTTCTATAGTTTTCAAGTACAGATACTTTACTTCTTTTATTAGGTTTATTCCCAGGTATCTTATGGTTCTTTTTGCTATAGTAAATGGAATAGATTCTCTAATTTCCCTTTCTCTGTTTTCATTGATAGTGTATAAGAAAGCAAATGATTTCTGTACATTGGCTTTGTATCCATTATTCATTACTGATTGCTTTATGAGTTCTCAAAGTTTAGGGGTGGAGTCTTTGGGATTTTCCATATAAAGTATCATGTCATCTGTGAAGAGAGATAGTTTGACTTCTTCTTTGCCAATTTAAATACCTTATATTTCTCTTTGTTGTCTGATTGCTGTTTCTAGGACTTCTAATACTATGTTGAACAAGAATGATGAGTGTGGGCATCCTTGTCGTGTTACTGATCTGAAAGGGAAGGCTGTCAGATTATTCCCCATTGAGGATTATATTCACTGTGGATTTTTCATAGATAGATTTTATGATGTTGAGTAATGTTCCCTCTATCCTTATACTTTGAAGATTTTTAATCGGGAACAGATGCTGTATCTGTCAAATTCTCTATCTACATCAATTGAGAGGACCATGTGTTTCTTCTCTCTTCTCTTACTGATTTCTTAAATCATGTTGATTGATTTGCAAATGTTGAACCCCCTTGCAACCCAGGGATAAATCCCACATGGTCATAGTGGATAATCTTTTTTAACCTAGTGTTGGATCATATTAGGCAGGATCTTGTTGAGAACCTTAACTTCTATATTCTTCAGGGATACTGGTCTGAGATTCTCTTTTTTAGTGGGGTCTTTGCCTGGTTTTGGGATCAGGGGAATGTTAGCTTCAAAAAAGAGTCTGGAAGTTTTCCTTCTGTTTCTATTTTTTTTGAAACAGCTTCAGGAGAATAGATACTATTTCTTCTTTGCAAGTTTGTTAGAATTCCCAGGAATCCATCAGATAATGTGCTCTTGATTTTTGGGAAGTTTGTGATCACTGCTTCTATCTCGTTACTGGTATTAGTCTATTCATGTTGCAATTTTTTCCTGATTCAGTTTTGGAAGTTTATAGGTTTCCAGTAAAGCATGCATTTCATCTAGGTTGCTTAAGTTATTGGCATGTAACTGTTGATAATAATTTCTGATGATTGTTTCTATTTCCTAGGTGTTAGTTGTGATCTCTCCCTTTTCATTCATAATTTTATTAATTTTAGTCTTCTCTCTTTTCTTTTGGGTTCTGGTGGACAATGGTTTATTGATCTTATTGATTCTTTCAAAAACCAGCTTCTAGTTTCTTTGATGCAGCCTACTGTATCTCTAGTTTCTACCTCATTGATCTCTCTTCTTCTTGATTATTTCCCTTCTTGTGTGTGGGGATGGATTAATTTGTTGTTGATTCCCCAGTTCTTTAAGGTGTAGAGACACCTGGTGTATTCTGAATTTTATCCATTTTTTTTGAGGGAGGTTAAAATGGCTATGAATTTCCCCCTTATGACTGCCTTTGCTGTATTCCATAGGTTTTGGACCAAAGTGTCTTCACTCTCATTCCTTTCCGTGAGTTGTTTAAGTTCTTCTTTGATTTCCTGATCCATCAAAACATTCTTAAGCAAGGTAGTCTTTAGCTTCCAGGTGTTTGAATTCCTTATGAACTTTTTCTTGTGGCTGAGCTCCAGTTTCAAAGCATTGTGATCTGAGAATATGTAGGGAATAATCTCAGTCTTTTGGTATCAGTTGAGCCCTGATTTGTGAGCCTATATGTGGTCTATTCTTGGGAAAGTTCCATGTGCGTTGGAGAAAAATGAGTATTCTGTTGTTTTAGGGTGGAATGTTCTGTATGTGTCTATGAGGTCCATGTGGTCCAATGTGCCATTCAGCGCTCTTGTTTCTTTATTGATTTTCTGCTTGGATGATCTGTCTATTACTGATAGTGGCATGTTAAGATCCCCCACTATTAATGTATTCATATCAATATGACTCTTTATCCTGATTAACAGTTTTTCTTATGTAATTGGCTGCTCCTGTATTGGAGGCATAAATATGTACAACTGTTAGATCTTCTTGGTGGATAGACCCTTTAAGAATGATGAAGTGTCATTCTGTATCTTTGATTACAGTCTTTAGTTTAAAATCTAATTTATCTGATATGAGAATTGCTACCCTGGCCTTCTTTTGAGGCCCATTGGCATGAAAGATGCTTCTCCATCCCTTCATTTTCATTCTGCCTGAATCCTTGGGTTCAAAATGGGTCTCTTGTAGACAACATATGGATGGGTCCTGTCGTTTTATCCAATCTGCAACCCTATACCATTTTATGGGTGCATTTAGGCCATTCACATTGAGAGTGATTATTGAGAGTTATGTTTATATTGACATCATATTACCTCTGAAGTCCTTCTTTCTAAAGATTGTCTCCATAAATTTATGTTCTATGACACTCTTGGGTTTTTTTCTTCTTTTACAGAACACCCCTTAATATTTCTTGTAGTGCCAGCTTGGTGATCACAAACTCTTTTAAACCTTGTCAGTCTTGGAATCTCTTTATCTTTCCATCCATTTTGAATGTCAGTCTTGCTGGATAAAGTATTCTTGGCTGCATGTTATTTTTATTTAGTGCCTTGAATACATCATGCCAGCCCTTTCTGGATTGCCAGGTTTCTGTGGACAGGTCTGACATTATTCTGACAGGCCTTCCTCTGTATGTAAGGAATCTCTTCCCCTAACTGTTGTCAAGATCTCCTGTCTATAGTTATGATTCATTATTTTCACAATCAGGTGTCTCGATGTCTTTCTATATTCTATAATCTTTTGGGGAGATTTTTCTGCTTCTAGGACATGAATTCTGGTTCCACTCCCCAGATTGGGAAAATTTTCATGGAGAATTTATTCAACTATATCCTCTAGTCTTCTTTCTTTGTCCATCACCCCCTCCAGGGAGACCAGTTATTTTGATGTTGGAACGTTTCATGGCATCATTTATTTCCCTAATTCTGTTTTCATGGCTTCTAAGCTGTTTGTTCCAGGCCTCCTCCTGATCCTTTTTCTCTATCACTTTTTCCTCTAGATCACTAATTCTATCTTATGCCTCAGTTATACTAGCTGTTACAGAATTTAGACTATATCGGAACTCATTGAGAGCTTTGTTAACATCTTCTCTGTTGGCTTTCACTTCTGCCTTAATCAATTCCATTTTGTCATTAAAGGATTTCTCCAACCTACCATTGCCTGGATAATTGTTAGCCTGAATTCCCTCTCTGACATACTGTTTATGTCCGCATCAATAGCTCTGATGGAGTGGGCCCAGTCTCTGAATTTTTCCTCTTTTGGGCATTCATCCTCCTAGTCATTTTTTGACAGATGGCTGAAGGGACCTGTAGCTGAATTATCACCCATGATCCAGGCAAGGTCACCCTGGAACACTTCTGAGCAATCAGGATTCCCCATCGAAAAGAGAGGAAAAAGGAAAAAAAAGAGAGAGAGAGACAGACAGACAGACAGACAGATAGAGAGACAGGAAAAAGAGAGAGAAGGCCCAGCCCAAATGGTCCCCAAAGGTAAGACTTGTAAAGTATACAAACTAAAACAGACAAAAAGACTGACAAAAGTAAATGACAAAAAAAAAAGAACCCAGCCAAAAGGAACCCCAAGTATAATATTTATGTACTACCAGAATAAAAACAAATACAGAGAAACACTGCCAGAAGAAAAACATGGGAGGATGGTTATAAATCCTCAGCGTGGTGAGGAAGGTTATTTTGATTTTTCTTGGGTGTATCTTGATATCTTTTTTAAATGACTCAACTTTCCTGAGACAAATTGTGGTTGATACTGGTTTATATATAGGGGTAGTGCTGATTGGGGAAAGAGGATAACCTTGAAGCTTATCTCTATATTAATATTAAAAAAATAAAAAAGCAAAAGAAAAACACAGGTATATGTATCAAAAAATTTCAAGGTAAAATGTTATTTATGGAATTTGTAGTACTGAACTTCTCATTGTGCTGGTAAATAGGTTAAAATTATACAAAAAATTTTAAAAAGAACAAGAGTAGTGGGAAGAAGTTAAAAATAAAAGTTTTAATCTATGAAGTATACAGGCTTTAGGGCAATACCGGATGCTTAATGTCTTCTTTTCCCCCGGTATTGGGGTTTTATAGTTTTATGCAGACCCTGTGTTACAGGTACTCTCTAGCACTAGTGAGAGTCTGAGCACTCCCAGCTGGGCCAGCATGAAAATCTCAGAGCACTATTTCTGGTTGGGATCTCTCTGGTGGTCTAGATCTGTAGGTGGGATGTGGCAGAGTGGAGTCTGTGTGTTCTGGGCCATCCAGAGGGGAACAGACTGAGGCGTCTCTCTGAGAAGGAGGTCTGGTTGCAGTTTGCTTTCCTCTAAGCCTCCAGAGAACCATCAAAAGCTGCCAAGCGGGGTGGGGGGGGACCTCCAGAGAACAAAAGCCTGAAAAACCGGTTTCCTCAGAGCCCAGCTTCTTGATAGGGGACAGGAGGTCTCAACTCTAGCAAGACTATCTGCAAAATCATGTGGCAGGCCCCTTCCCCAGAAAGCCAGCCCCGCCAAAAAAGAAAAAAAAATTAGTGTATTTCTGTATTAAAGCATATTCCCTGAGTGTAATCAGTGGCATGTAGCCCGGGCATGAATATCTGACACTCACACTCTTGCTTTTATGCCCTTGTTTTCCCCAGGTCATTGGAAATATATTTCCAGGCCTCTGCAAGGAGGAATACACCAGACAGAGTCCAGTGTGCTTTATTTAACATTAAGTTTTAATCAGGAGGGAAAGGGCTTATATGTTCTAACCTACATGACAAGTTAAATATTAAGCTTTGATATGTTTTTGAAGATGCAAAGAAATTTTAATTTAATTAGTTTTATCATCTATTTTCATAATGCTTTGTACTGTTTTCTCCACACTTAGAAAATCTGCTTTGATATCAAATATTTCTTAAACTTAAACTTTTGTGATACAGATATAATAATTTTTATGATGATTTCTCTAATGTTCTATTTGTGACACTATTAAAATGCAGAAAAACTGAATACATGTGCTACAATTTGAAGGGAAACATGAAGTTGAGATTGTAAAACTGAAACAGACATAAACATACTATTTTTTCAATGAACATAATAATCACTGTGCTTAACTTAGTACCTTTCCTTTCACTTTCTGATACTAGTTCCTTCCATTGTAAAATTAATTATTTTAATGTCATGAATCCTAAGAAAATTTTATTTATAAACTAAATTTATCACTTATGTACTTAGTTATATCTGTTGAATAAAAATATGTGCCAGACAGTACTTTGAATACATGGAATGGTACACTCAGTCCTATTCTATCATAAAATAATATTTTTAATTAAGTAATATCATATATATGTATATGTATATATGTGTTTGTATATATTTTTTTCCTGTGAAACTTCCTTACCAGTATTAATAAGCATCACCTTCTACCCTCATCAAGATGTTAAAAGAAATCAAACAGAAATTGAAGATTTCTACACTCAACTATCAAGAATAAGATCACACTGCCATGTTATCCATCCACCAATATAAGAAGACTTCTGCTAAAACACAAGATTTACATAAAAAATGCATGTATTTTGTATGATTATAATTCAATGTCCAGCTTTAAATTAACAACTCACTCATAACACCAATAGCAATGAAAATCCCAAAACTGAGAAAAGACAAAGCACACATACCAAAGATAGAATGATGGAAATATTAGAATTATGTTAGAATTACGTGACAAAGCACTTAACTCTGTCATCACAAAAATGATAGACAAACCAATTATAAATATGCTTTAAACAAATGAAAATGTAGAAATGCTCAGAAATTAAAACTGTTCAGAAAATATGTAGATGATAAAAGTGACATCAAAAATTTATGAACTAAGGGGCACCTGGTGGCTTAGTTGGTTAAGTGTTCAACTCTTGATTTAAATTCAGGTCATGATCTCAGGGTCATGAGATTCAGTACTACCTTGGGCTCTGCTCTCAACACTGAGTCTGCTTGAGATCTTTCTCTCCCTTCCTCCTTGCCTCCTATGGCTTATGTCCTTTCACTCACTCTCCCTCTCTCTTTGTATTATCTATCTACCTATCATCTATATATCTATCATCTATGATTTTATCATATTTATATCTATAAATAAATCAAATAAATATATTTTAATTAGAACTAAAAGTGAAGAATTTCTCATAATAATAATTATAACATTTGAATTGACTGATATGAAGCATTGTTATATAGAACTACTTATAAGGTGCATATAATTATTGCTTAAAAATTGTATGGGAGAAGGAGTAAAGATGGTGGAGAAGTAGCAGGCTGAGATGACATCAGGTAGCAGGAGATCAGCTAGATAGTTTATCAAACCATTGCAAACACCTACAAATCCAACAAGAGATCAAAGAGAAGAAGAACAGCAATTCTAGAAACAGAAAATCTACCACATTCTGAAAGGTAGGACTGGAAGAGAAGTGAATCCAAAGCAACAGGAAGATAGATTGCGGGGGGATGGGGAGGCAGCTCCCGGCAAGCAGTGGAGCATCAGAGAACAAAATCAGAACTTTTAGGGGTGCCTGGGTGTATCAGTAGGTTGAGCTTCTGCCTTCAGCTCAGGTCATGGTCTCAGGGTCCTGGGATCAAGCCCCACATTGGGGTCTCTGCTCAGTGGGGAGCCTGCTTCCTCCTCTCTCTGCCTGCCTCTCTGTCCGCTTGTGATCTCTGTCAGTCAGATGAATAAAAATATCTTTAAAAAAATCAGAACTTTTGAAAGTCTGCTCCACTGAGGAACATCACTCCAGAGGCTAATCTGGGGTGAAGCCCACATGAGGATAGCGTGGTCTCAGGTCCCAAAGGGTCACAGAATGATTGCGGGTGTCTGAGTGTCACAGAGCTTGCAGATATTAGAGTGGGGAACCTGGCTACAGAGACAGAGCCAAGGAGTGAGCTCTCAACTTGGGGTTACCTTCACTGTGGTCCATGGCACAGACAATTGCTCTGTGAGCAGGGAATGTACAAGATCCAGGGAGACCTTCTTGGAAGAGTGCAGGGATCTGAGGGGTTTGGAGACTCCAGATAGGGCTGTGTGCCAGAGGCAGAGCCACTTGGCCACAGTCTGAGTGATCTCAGAGCACATCCAGAGGCCAGGGAGATGGGATTGATTGAACGCTTTTATCCGAGGGTGCACTGAGGACTGGGGTCCCAAGCTCTCAGTTCCTCTGGGCCAGATATTGGGAGGCCGCCATTTTCATTCCCATCCTCCAGAACTCTATGGAGAGTATTCAGGGAACAAAAGCTCCAGAAAGGGAACCTGAGTGGATTACTTAATCTGGCTACTGGTAAGGATGGTGCAATTCCACCTCGGGAAAGACACTTGATAATCACTACAACAGGCCCCTCCCTGAGAAGATCAGCAAGAAATCCAGCCAAAACCAAGTTCACATACCAAGGAGAACAGTGGAATTCCATAGGAGGAGAAAGCAAAGCATAGAATTCAAGGCTTTCTCCCCATTATTCTTTAGTCTTACGAAGTTAATAATTTTTTTTAAATTTTATTTTTTTTCTTATGCTAATTTTTAAAAACTTTTACTCTTTTCTCTTTTAATGTTTTTAACAAGTCTATCTTAACAATAATTTTCATTAAAAAATCTTTTTTGAAGCTTCATTATCATAGTCATATTTTATCCTTCATTGTATCTAACTTTTTTTTTTGTATACACATAGGGTTTTCTCTTCTGAAAAAATTTGGGGTACAACTTCTTTTAATAAATCAAAATATACCCTAAATCTAGCACAGGGCATTGTTCTAGTCTCCAGCCTGAGCAAATGCTCTCCACTTTCTTTTTCTTTATTCTCCCAGCCATGTTATCTTATCAACTTCTTTTTTAGAAAAAAATTTTAAAATATTTTTCTTTATTTATTTGATGGAGAGAGAAATCATAAGTAGGCAGAGAGGCAGGCAGAGAGAGAGGGGAAGCCGGCTCCCTACTGAGCAGAGAACCTGATGTGGGGTTTGATCCCAGGATCCTGAGATCATGACCTGAGCCAAAGGCAGAGGTCTAACCCACTGAGCCACCCAGGGCCGCCATTTTTAGAAATTTTTTTTTTCATCTTTATACTCATATTCCATCCCTTCATTGTGTTTCCCTTATATATGTTTTTCATTCTTTAAATTTTTGGGAAGTAGTTTCTTCTAAGAAACCAAAATAATCCCAAAATTAAGTGGGTGACCCTGTTCTATTCACCAGTCTAATACATATACTTATATTTTATATTTTTCTTTATTTTTTTCTCTTTTTAATTTTTTCTGAACTTCTTTTTACCCCTTTTTTTCCCCCCATGATTTGTGGTCTCTTCTGATTTGGGTAAAGCTCATCTTCTTAGGGTCTTTGTCACCCTTTTAGTATTTTATTTGCTCATTCATATATTCTTATCTTGATAAAATGATAAGGTGGAAAAACTCACCACAAACAAACAAACAAACAAAACAACAACAACAAAAAAAAACAAGAGGCAATACCAAAGTCTAGGGACCTAATCAATATGAACATTAGTAATATGTCAGATCTAGAGTTCAGAATGATGATTCTCAAGCTGCTAGCTGCGATTGAAAAAGGCATGGAAGATATTAGAGAAAACCTTTTTGGAGAAATAAAAGCCCTTTCTGAAGAAGTTTAAAAACAAACAAACAAAAAACCCCAAAATATAACCAAGTTGAAATTTTAAAAAAGCTATTATTGAGGTACAATAAAAAATGGAGACTCTCACTGCTAGGATAATTGAAGCAGAAGAGATAATTAGTGATATAGAACACCAAATGACATAGAATAAAGAAGCTGAGCAAAAGAGAGTTAAACAACTACTGGATCATAGGGGTGAATTCAAGAGATAAATGATTCCATTAGATGTAACAACATTATAATAATTGGGATTCCAGAAGAAGAAGGGGGGGCAGAAGGTATATTGGAGAGAATTATTGTAAAGAATGTCCCTGATATGGCAAAGGTAACAAGCATCAAAATCCAGGAGATGCAGAGAACCCTCCTTGAAATCAATAAGAATAGGTCCACACCCCTTCATCTAAGAGTAAAGTTTACAAGTATTACCGACATAGAGAAAATCCTGAAGGCAGCCTGGGACAAGAAGTCTGTAACATACAATGGTAAAAATATTAGATTGGCAGCAGTCTTATCCACAGAGACGTGGCATGCCAGAAAGAACTGGCATGATATATCCAGACCACTAAACAAGATAAACATGCAGCCAAGAACACGATATCCAGCTAGGCTATCATTGAAAATAGAAGGAAAAATAAAAAGCTTCCAGGACAAAAAAAAAAAAAAAAAAAAAAAAAAAAAAAAAAAAAAAAAAAAAAAAAAAAAAAAAAAAAAAAAAAAAAAAAAAAAAAAAAAAAAAAAAAAAAAAAAAAAAAAAAAAAAAAAAAAAAAAAAAAAACTAAAGGAATTTTTAAATACCAAACCAGCTCTACAGGAAATATTGAAAGGGGTCATCTAAGCACAGAGAGAGACTAAAAGTAGTAGATCGGAAAGGAAGAGAGACAATATACTGTAACAGTCACCTTACAAGGAATACAATGGTACTAAATTCATATCTCTAAATAGTTACCCTGAATGTAAATGTGTTAAATGTCCCAATCAAAAGACACAGGGTATCAGAATGTATATAAAAAAAAAACCCACCAATATGCTGTCTATAAGAAACTAATTTTAGACTCAAAGACACCCTCCAGATTTAAAGTGAGGGAGTGGAAAACAATTTACCATGCTAAAAGACATCAAAAGAAAGATGGGTTGGCAATCCTTATATCAGTTCAATTAGAAAAGACAAAGTCTATAATAAGAGATGAGGAAGGAGATCACAGCTTTGTAGTAAAGCTTGAAATCAGGTAATGAGATGCCACCAGTTTCATTTTTGTTTTTCAATATTTCCTTAGCGATTCGGGGTCTCTTCTGATTCCATGCAAATTTTAGGATTATTTGCTCCAGCTCTTTGAAAAATACCAGTGGAATTTTGATGGGAATGGCATTAAAATTATAGATTGCTCTAGGTAGTATAGACATTTTAACAATGTTTATTCTTCCGATCCAAGAACATGGAATGGTCTTCCATCTTTTTACGTCTTCTTCGATTTCTTTCATGAGTGTTCTGTAGTTCCTCGA